>DVXP01002828.1:0-12121 GCA_018235645.1 Junonia grisea | reverse complement strand
TTTCGACTACCTTGTAAATGTCCAACAATGAAATCATATCGCAGATTGTTTTAAAAACAATAAAATGATAAACTCAGCTTGTTTCACATGTATTTGTTCGAAAAGTATCTGTCAAATCTGTCCTACACTATTTCCGCAAACCACCGCTAGGGAAATTTACTCGCCACCAATAGAAAAGATTTTTCTATCTATCTAGTAATTATGATAAATCGATATCATTTATAAAATGTATGTAGGTACATCACTATAAAGTGTCTATGAGTCGTCAATCAATGTGGCTGTACTAAAAAATTAGATAGATATCTATCTACCAAACATTTTTAAATTCTGCAAAAATTAGACAAAGTATAGCGCTAGCGTTAAAATAAACGTAGACGCACTTATATTGTCAATAAAATGCAAAAAAATATATATTAATATACTATGGAAGGCATGTCTACCGCATAAATAGATACTCTACTAGATATATAAATAGATAGATACTAAAATTATGATTTGTTGAAAATAAAAATTTCGACAATAGTTTATTATATTGTTGATATTTATTAAAATAACTTTTAAATATATATCCTAAATATTTATAACAAAACATTTTTATGTTAATGTTTCTGAACACGTACCTAAACGCGCCATCTTTCAAATTCGTAACTTTATTGATAAAACAAAATAATAAATAATAAAGCGTTACAGTTGGATTAATAAGCAATTCAACAACAAAAGTTCTATAAAATGTCCGACATTGATGAATCTTTCATACAAGCAAATTTATATGAAGAAGACCTAAATGAAGATACCATGCTTAACTTTTCATCACAAGGCATGATTGAGGTTCCCAAAATTAGTAATGAATTTTTATGTGTACGTAATTAATTAGTTATTTGAATTTAAAATAAATATAAATTGTTGTGTAAATTAATTTTACAGTAATAAAATAGATACTATTTCTTTCAGGTTCTTTATTTACAAAACAATAAATTAAAAATCTTATCCGATGATTTCTTCCAAACCTTACCAAACCTCATGTGGCTGGATTTAAGGGATAACGAATTAATAAGTATTCCAAAATCAGTGAAAAATCATAAATGCCTTACGCATCTCCTTTTACAAAATAATAAAATCACTTCTCTACCAAATGAATTGGGAACTGTTATGACTTTGAAAGTGCTTCAATTGAGCGGAAATCCGCTTACGTATCCGTCAAAAGATATAATAAACGCGGGAACGGTAAAAATATTAACTTATCTTTACGATAAATATGTTGAAGAAACCTTTGAAACCGAAGCTTCTCAGTCGGATAAAGTGACTAATGCAGAATGTTTAGATAAATTCATACGTGGAGCGCGCAGTTACAATTCTGTATTGGACGGAGACAAACTCCAACATAAAACTCTATCTGTAAAATTTAGTGAGAAGGACGTTTACAGTGATGACGAAGATGTAGAAAGTTATTCGAAAACAAAAGGAAAGTGCCCTAAATTACCTAAAAGTCGTACGAAAACTGTACCCTCATATTGTCAGAGTGCTAAATATCTTAAACCACTCGTAACTTGCTCTAAACAAGTGCAGGAAGACAAAATTAAACAAAGTTTCTTAATGGATATGGCTTTAAAGAAGCAAAAAGAGCTTATTGCGAAGAGGGACAAAATCCTGCAAGGAAGAAGGTATAAACCTTTTAGGAAAATTACGTAAAAATTCTATGCTATCTAGGCTTTCTAGTTTAGTTACTATTTTGCCAAAATTTTCTAAAATAATTGTAGTCTTTAGAAACATAGAAAATTATGTTTTTTTTTCATCAGAAATTAATTAAATTTCAAGTAAAAGTCACATTTTTTTTCTAGAAATGTTGAACTACTCCGAAATTGGCGTAAAGATTATAGAAATAAACAACTCACATTATCATTAGAGAATAATTCCTTCAAACTAGTTCCTAGAAGCTACCCATACGATACAAATCCAGAATACATGACTCTACTCAATCGAGAGGACATTGCAAAAGATTTACCCGATAAATATAAAAGAAGGTTGTATAGGAAGTCTAAACCCACAGTTCCTAGAAAGAATAAGAATGATGTTCACTTGGCTTTGAAGATAAAACAATTGTTTGAGAACTTGGAAGCAATTGATTTGAATCGAGAAACCATGTCACCGAGGACTGAGCAAAAAGTGCTTTTAGGAGAAATACAAAAGGTACTACTATTGACTATCTAATCTACTATTGAATATCTATCTATCGAAAATAATTTTTGTAACTTGATATACTAAACATACATTATGAGAAATTATTTACTGTCTATGTAAATATCATAGAGTCAGAGACATTTATAGAATCTATTACCTTTAAATCATATTGAGCCTTTCTTACTAATGGCATTAATATCTATATACATATATAAAAATTGGTTGCGATTTGTTGTTTCAGATATCTGAAATTAAACAAAAGCTGATGGAACTATCAACTACGAACACTAGATCTGTTGCTGTGGACTGAACGCTGAGATATTTAAAGTTTTAGGTAACTGGTCATATCTTTTTAATTTATAAACTATTTACTTTTTAGATTAAAATAAAACAATTTTATCCTTTATTAAACTTTATTGTTGATTCATCACCAAGATGGCCGGCACCATAAAATATTTATAAATTATGAAAAGTATATTGTTTAAGTAAAAACAAATTTTGTAATAATAGTCTTCGAGTGGTTATAAAATAAAACATGCACCTACATACATTGTAGTTAAAAGTTCTATACACAAATAAAAAAAATACTGAACTTATATACAACCTTTTTAAAGTTAATCATAGACAAACAGTGTAAGTAAAATAATAGTCCACTATTAAAAATAAATTTGGTAGTACAGAAAAAAAATCAATTAAATCTGAATAACTACTAATAAAAGTATGCAAAAATTGTCAAAAAATACTTCGAAAGTTACAATATTTTTTTTAACCATCAAATTATGCTGATAGGATGCTTACACACTAAGTAGATCTTGAAAATGTATAAACGTTTTCGTACAGTTGAGCACTAATTTTCTTAATCTATTTGTCTATGATTGACTAGAAAAAAAGTTTTCACGTAACAATAGCATATACTCGTTTTTGACTGTAATACATATAAAATATAGCAAAAAATCATAAATCATAACATTGATTATTATAAATCCTTAATTAAAACCTAAAATCGAATCTGACTATATGTGATTACAAAAAAATAATATGAAACTCTACTTACATAAAAAATCACAATATGACATAAAACTTAAAAAATCTGTTTTAAGGGTTAGTTTCTAGCAATAGCCATTCACCTACATTAAGCTGTTTTAGTGCCGTGGAATGCTAAGCGTTTGACAATTAAGCGTTTTTTCATAGAGACAGTCTAAACTAATGGAAGATTTTTATTATGTAAAAAAACTATTACAAATGTCAAAACATGGCTTCTAAGCTTAGCTGTATAAAGAATAATACTGTGTAATATTTCACACATTAAATGCCTGTTGGACAAACACAAAAATAACTTGAATTAGAAATGACAAGATTTAAGAATTAATAAATGTCGCGATTATTAACTGTACATTTTTTGAATAGTTGAACAGTTTAGGTGTTTTGTGATGAGATGATTCAATATTTCTTTTAATAAATTAAAAAAATACTAGTAAGATTATGATCTCACGATATTTATTGATTCTTAGTCTTGCCTATTATTAACATCGGCTATGAATATTTAAGCAATTCCTAAGTGATTATCTACTAGTTCACTTATAATTAACGTTCATTCATTACAAATAACCATTAGCGATAATATCGCCGATGTTATAGTTTAGAAACTTTTTGTTTACCGATAGTACCTAAAGGCTGGGCAATTGAAGACACTTTTGAATACTTTTTGGCAACCATAAACACAAATAGTAGCTTCGTGGATTTACTTCCTATCTCTTTTTTACGTTGTTCTTGTAAAAATATGTTTGAGTGGTCGATTCAGTATTTATAATACGAAATTTAATATTTTAACGGTAGGTATCTTGAAATTGACTTATGATACAAAAGTGTCTCCGTTTGTGTAGCGCCCAATGAGCCATTTACATATATTTTTATTACATATAAAATTTCATAATTATGTAGAAGTACTCATGTATTTTGTTTCATCTTTATCTTAACATGTGATGTTTTCTTTGTTTCATATTTCAAAATATTTTGGACATGAATTCAAAATTATTTTTCATTTTCTACGATTTCCACTACATATTATCTATAAACAATTTATTATCTACGTAAGAAATAATCCGTTTTGAATTTGAACCTGCAATTTTCCATTCACAGGCAAATAGATTTGCGCAGAAACGATGATATTCAATAATTTTTTTAATTAAATCTTCAATGAAGTCAGAAGTTTTTTTTAGTTTTTTTCATACTTAAAGAAGTTGGAAGAGAAATATCTATCCTATAAATCTTTCATACCTAATACCACGCGTCAATACTTCAACATGTACCCTTAGTACGCATTTTGATAGTTTTTGATAAATTAACTGGGTATTCTTTGACTAATTCACATACACAGACTAGAAGCGCCTGTTATAAAAATTTCGTTAGGTACTGTTAGCCAAAGTATGGAAGAATACCGATCGAAAATTACCTTATCGAAAACTATCAAAACTCCTACTAAGGGTACTGAAGTCAATTCAACTAAACTCTCGAGATAATATCACACTTCGCTATCAAATCGTCATTTTAACTCAGTCTTTGCTTATCCTTGACTAGGCTCAAATGTCCGAATTCACTCATTAACTTAACCTATAGTACTTACTTAGTTTACTTAGCTTACTCAATGAAAGTGCAGTCAAGATTTTTAGATTTTATTTCTATATATTTTCGAAAATATTTTTATTTCAAACAAAAAAGTTTATTTTCTATTAGTTATTATTCAATAATCTATTCTTATCCTGTTGAACGATGTGTTTTTAATCTAGATAACTAATTAGAAACGGTTATTTTATTTCTATGTCGTTGTTATGTATCATGGTTTGGGTATGAAAGTATCATTGTGCTTAACTTAAATATAAAGATATTTTTGCTAGTACGGACTGCGAGTTTTAGGGCACGCGTGCTTTAAAACGCACTATTAATACTTGCAGCAATCATACCGTGAATTTATGTCTCATGTTCACATGAATTCATCAAATAACGCATCATTTATATAGTTCTATTTAATTTTTATGGCTTTTTGTTATTCATGATTACACATGTGCGTCAGAAATATGTCTAACTATTAAAAAATATAGTATTTTATGCGCACCCTAAAACGTGCAGTCTGTAAACGGCTTACTACTTGGCTTATGTCATATAATGTGTCTGTCAATAAAAAAAGTTCGTTTACCACTTTATAAATGAGGGGTTTATGAAAATGTATTTCAGAAATCAAATTTATTTAAATGTTGTTTTGACGTAAAACTAAAATTCACGTGAATTTGTTAATAAAAAAATAAACGTTTTTACATATTTGAAGTGGCTTATAAAAAAAGTGGATTATAACTATTTACATATTTATAAAAGTGACCTGATTATTTTCGAACATTTTAAAATTTAGAAGGTAGTTTAAGAAAATTAATATTATGTAAATGATTATAATATATTTTTAGACTAAAATTAATTTAGTCAATTTAGTTAATCAAATCAATCAAGTGATGTCTGAGCAATGGAAGAAAACAACAGTTACATGTTTTTAAATCTAAAAGTATTTTATAGCATACATTACTCTAGGAATAGTACGTCAATAACACGTAACCCGAATACGACATTCTGAAAAACTAGGACGCGACCTCGTTTGATGATTTTCTGTTTAATTTAAAATAAATCGAATGATTTGAAAGATTTTTGCGCGGTCATCATAATAGTAAATAGAAGTTTTAGAAATTAAATATTTTTGCCGATTTTTTTTTTAAATATACAAATGCCTGAGTAAATGAACTTAACTACCATTCTTGGATTTTGTAGAAATAATACAAAAAAGAAAAAAATATACCTCCAACAATTTGATTTTCATGGTTATTAACCAATGCGTCAAATATCAATTCTTAATAGAATTATAATTTTTTTAATTTTTCCGAGTCTGCCATTAAAATACGCATAGCGTGCCATCATTAGCTCAGGTGCTACTTTTAATCTAGATAAAAATATAACAAGAAGAAATAGTGTCGCTACTCTTAGCCTAACAGACATTTAGTTGCACAATCGATGATTGGACGAACATCTCTTATTATATCGCATTCACATCATCCAATTTCGAGATCTTTTGTATTCGATAACTTTATAGAAAATACTTCGATTTCGATACATGTTAAAATTATGTCTTTCTTTTTAAGTCTTTCCAAGATATAGGGCAGTGTATGGTGGATTGTGCGACTAAATATGTTTAGTTAAATTATTTCTTATGCGCTGCAGATTTGCGCCTAGCTTCTTTAATCGCGAGAGCCATTTTCCTCTCGGCTTTGTATAAAAGATACCGCTAGCTCGGTGTTTGCTAGAAAGCGCGCGCTAGGAACACTCGGCCGTTGCATCGAGACATCTCCACGAAGCCCAGCTTACTGTAGAACTGTTGGAGATAGTGGTCCGTTGCGTTTATGCACGCGTGCACGCCGTTCACACCTGTGGGAGGATGGCTAATTTATTAAAATCAAACTGACAGAATAAAACACTGAGAAATTAAAAAAAAAACGAAATCATGGCTATGACTCAAATTTTAAATCCAAATGTAATTTACATTTTTTTTTATTTGCCATGCAATAACGATTTCATTTGATCATTATGAACTTTTTCAAAAACGATGATCGAGATGTGGAGACAAATGTAAAAAAGTATTTTCATATGATAGTCTAGTATAACAAAATTTCCATTACGGCAAGCGAAATCGCGATCAAAATAATGTTGTTTTGTTTGTGTAAATGAGTCTTCTTGCGAGCATCGGCGATGTTACGCGGGGATTCGGCGTGGGAGGCCATAGTCTTCGTCTGTGAGGTCGTCATGGTCCAGAAGTAGACTACAGGGCTGGCTGGAGAGGGCCGATTCCGCCCAGCGGAGACGACTTGCGGGTCGTCTTTCCGGCCTCCAAGCCTCATTACTAGGGGCGGAATAAATAGGGCATTCCCTCCAGTCGTGGGTGCGTGACGTGTGACTCGTGTGAGTCTCACGCGTTTCATACGGCCGAGAGGACGTTAGTGTGTCAAGTGTGAGTTTTTCTCACGTCTCGATTGAAACAAAGTAAACGTAAATTTAAATGGAATTGAAACAGCGACATCTCTTGTCAAGAAGGAGAAGCATGATAAGTGAGTGAGCATTTGGCAGTTCGACGTAAACGACCAATGACAATCGATTGCTACAGAAAAAAAGCGCGTCTGTTTCATGGATTCTTACATTAATTTACTCGCAAAACGCTAACGCAGCCGTATAGTACTCGACACACACTTGGCACACAGGTCTCTCTCTGTACTCACCGTGCGCCCTCAGCGCCGCCAGCAGACAGGTCAGTAGACGCGCGGGCGCCAGCGGGTCGCCGCGCGCCGGCAGCACGCAGCACGTGAGCAGAGCTGGGTGAGCGCGTGACACGCTCTCCGGCGCGCGCTCCTGGCTGTTGAACTCGTGGAAGTGACGGATGCACTCCTGGGACAACGAGTACGTTGGTTAGAATGATTGGATGTAAATTAACAAAATATATGAGTAAGAACAGGTCACGAAACATCACACTTTATCCTTGGATAAAATAATTGTAAGTAAGTAAATATAATCCAAATTTCGTTCGTGGACTTTGGGAAAGCATTTGACACCGTGGATAGATCGGCTCTGTGGTCAAGCCTAAAGCGTCGCGAAGCTCCTACCAAATTACTGAATATTATTCGTGACCTACACAACGGTAGCTCTTGCCGGGTTGTGCATGAAGGGACAATGAGTTCCCCTATTAAAGTACATTTGGAGTTGAGCAGGGATATCTTATGTCACCACTTTTATTTATATTACTCATCGATAATGTAATGCGCCATGTTACCAACAACCCAAGAGGAAATACCATGAGTTAGCAGGCAACTTGAAGACCTTGATAATGCAAACAATCTAGTTCTTGTATCAGATCAACTAGTTTACATCAAGTCCAAATTAAACAACCTGCAACATGAAGCTTCCCTAATTGGTTTGCGAATAGACTTGAAAAAACAGTAAAGAGTAAGCTCTTCTACTACAGAACCATTATAGCTAGATGATCAGCTTATAAACCAAGTGGAAGAGTTTTGCTACCTCAGTAGCATCATCACTCCTAGCTGGGTTGCAGAAGACAACATGACGAAAAAAAAACCAAAGCTGCTTCTGCAATTTTAGGAACGGTTTAGAAATCTAATGTTAGGACGTTAGATTCTTGATCTGCCCCGGCTTCCTTAATTTGGTTTGCAAATCTAAATCCCTAATTTGTTCCTCATCAGATCAAGAATTTCGACACAGCGTGCGAAGCGACCCATAGCTCAACTGGCTAGAGCACCTGCCCTGACAAGGCAGAAGGTGCGGGTTCGAATCCCGCAATTTGATGTTTAAGTTTAATATCGGTAAAAAAGTTGTTATTTAACGTACCTTAGCAGCTGGAGTCAAATCGTCTCTCTCCAACAGTTCCATAGGATATTTAATACACATTTCCGGTATCCATGCTATTTCTTGCTTCTTGTAAAACTCTTTGCTATTCAATGCTGCACATGCATAACCAACAATTTCCGGTTTTACATCTGAAATAATAAACAATGTTTCAATAGGGCATAAAGTACACAAGTAATAGTAAACGAAATTTTACGCTAAAATAATTATAGAAATGCCAGAATTTTGCTGATTTTTGATGCTCAAAAATGATCTTTCCTTCTACTTTATTCCCGGTACCACAAGTTTTCTAAATTAGCAGTAAAATTAAACAAGTTCTCAAACATTATATCAACTTACTGTTAATCTTAATATCTGGTTTATCCGCCTCTGGGTCGTCTCCGTCCGCTTCAGAACTATCTCCTTCCAAATAACCATCATCTTCTATAACCATGCATAACTCTGGGGTCAGGGTTAAAAATGGTGCTACCAATCTGAAAATTATTTTTTATGAAAACCACACTTCATATTGAGCTATAAAGCAAAACATAAGATTGTCTTGATGATGATTCACCATATTAACATTTTTATATAAAAAAACATTTAGTAATTAATCATAGAACAATACTTTATCTTTTTTGAAAATCTTACCTATCAGCTGGCAGAGTTTGCAGATCACTCGGGAATAAATCACTGCAGTCAGATCCATCTCTACATGTTTTATGGCATATTGTGCATACCTATAATAAAATATTATTTGCATCTCATATAAACTTTTATATATCCATATCAAAGGATAACTTTTCCAAAAACGTTTTACGTAAGGTAGTCCAGTCACCTTAGTCAAAAATTTGTTTAAGCATGTCAATAAACTGTAAAAGTCCCGGATAATGCAAAAAATCAACTTATTCCGTTAGATTCCGGTATGAAATTCCAAGATCACTGGACTAAATATGAAAAATGTTACTTACCGCTTCCTCATCAGCAGGCATATAAGGTCTAACAGTGAGTGGAAGACCAGACGGTACACAGTGAGGTCTCAAAGCGTCCCCAGTGCACTCCACTGGTAAAAGCCTTCTGAGATCTGCTGTAAGACCCCCTCGGAAGACCCAGGGCTCTTGGGCCCCACTTTCAAACGCCTCTCGCCAGCCTTTTGAAAACCCTTAAAATATATGGGGAAAATGATGTTTTATTGTTGAATAATCAACAATAAGCAGTAAAAATGTTGTGAATGAAAAGTAATAATACTCACATGTGTAGCTGCCTTGCGAGTTTGTCGCTATGTTTGGCGGGAATTTTCCGAGTTCTGAAATGAATAATGCAAGGAAAAAATTAATGGACTAGTGGTGCGAACACGTCTAACCGATCTAAACCATATGTCACGGGTTTTTTTGGCTATCAAAGCGGATTCTTCAAGTGGTAAAGTGTTTAAATAGACTGTTCCATGGGCAGGAGTGGGTTGCCACAGTCCCACACTTGATAGAACCATCGGGCGGTATGTACCACCAGTGGGGTGCAGTAGATTGCTCCGTGGGGCTGCGCGAGCCACCAGTAGTCCGCACTAAAATTGATCAATCGGAATAGTGGGGGCAAAAATCGCACGACATCAGATTAAGCACATCTATAATTTGAGCCCCTGTCTCATAGCAAAAGTAACGAAAATTGACCTTGGGGAACCTGTTAAAAGTAGAGGCCTTTGCCCAGCTATAGGAAATATACAGGCCGTTACTTTACTTTCCAAATGGAAACAACACATTAGTTTCAAATACAAACATATGTAACATAATACAGTACCGAGCCAGCGCAGGAAGGCCTGCAGCAGCGCCAGCACGGCGCACAGGTCCCACAGGTAGGGCCGCAGCTCGGCGTGCAGCTCGCGATTACTGGCGGCAGCAGTTCGTCTCGCCAGGCGCCGCACGCGCGCCGCCCACCACGAGAAGCGACGCAGGCGGCGACGCCACTCGCTTGTCGCTGACGATGAACACGCCTGCCACAAACGAGGTAAGGGGGGTTTGGGGCGGTATTCAAAAGCTACATTCCACTTAACGTCCGCAACGCCATCGAACACGACCGCTGAAATTCTCGTTCCAATAACGAAAAATCGCCACGGGCGTTGTAGGCGAGTGTTATAGGTGGAACGCATATTTGAGCGCTGTACGCTCGCAATATGGCGGCGCGGTGAAAACGAACAGCTGTGAGATTGTGAGTAAATATTTCGCGTGGATTGGAGTAAAACTGGATTAACCATGGCCTCCCATGGTTTTTCAAAATTTCAAATTTCAAAAAAAAATTAAAAATAATTTAAAATTCCCGCCACATTTAGTGGAAGCCTACTCTGACCCACCTATATTTTGCGGGCGAACTGGGCGCGATATGGTTGCGAACAGTAACGTTATCTATGACGTCGACCGACCGCCCGCAACGACCACGGGCTTTATGTGGAACGGCACAGTGGGCGTTACAATTGTTGCGGACGTTTAGAGGAACGAACCGAAAGCGACGCGAAATTATCCACGCCGCTGTCCGCGACGGATGAGCATGCTTAATACGCATATAGTGTGTTCAGTGGGACACGGAGCGCCCGCGTCGCGGTGAACTAACCGCTCGTGGATTGAAACGATCCGTCCCCAAGCGCACGCCTTTACGCCTATTGACCCTAATGTAATTGCTCAGTGCTCAATGGACGGGTAGCTAACACCATATTCGGATTTTTATCCATGTTTCATATATGTTATATATTTTTATCAATAACTGTACCACTCTCATTGTTTGTTCTGAATATGTAGTCAAGAAGTTTAATAAAATTTCAAATTAAAAATACCTCGCTCTTATTTCCTTTCGGTAGTATACTAGCCGCATGAGTGGTAAGCCAATGGTAATCATGCATCAGCCTCAAACCCCTGGAACCGTGCTCGAAGGGCAAGTAGAATAAGTCACAGAGCAGCATTAAGTCATCTGCAGTTAGTGCGTTCTCTTCTAATGCTGCTTCTTCCACTGACCTGGAAAATTTTTAGTATTTTAATCACTGGTTTCTTTTACAAAAAGATCACTGACCTTTAAACATAAAAGGTAAGGATTTTTAATCATGTTTTCTAACCAAAAAGGTCAATGAATTTGAAACCAAGAATGTAAGATTTTATATGTCTTATTTGTAATGTGAAATTATACTGGGTTTGGAAACATACTCGTCGGTAACTTCAGGTGGTTCGGCGGGCTCTACCATCATATCAGCACTCAGGGGACTGTTGCTTGGCTCCACTTGCATTGAACCATTCTGAAATTAATAAAATCATAAATATAAGGCACATTAAGTTAGATAAATTTTATCTAAAACTAAACATGAAATGACACTCAACTGAGCGAATAAATCTGATAAAAATCCTTAAGAATCCTTAAGCACTTAAGAGGTCATAAACATTTGAAGCATAATTTATTTTTTTTTATTTATTTATTTATTTAAATCAGGCGACTGTGGCCCATAGAAATATAACTACATAATATACATTATCTTAAAAATAAA
>DVXP01002827.1:0-12121 GCA_018235645.1 Junonia grisea | reverse complement strand
ACATTTTTTATTGGATCATTATTTTTTACATTAATAATAATTATAAAAAAAAATACATAAAGAAATATTCACAAAATAAAATAATACTAAACTTAACTAACTATATAATAATTCACATATATACAAAAAAAAAAAAATAAACTGAATAATAACAAAACAAATTGTGAAGCGATTTTCATAATATTCACAGACAAAACATGGAACAATTTCAAGTAATTCTATTGCATTTACAAACACGAAAAAACTGATTAACGCTTCAAACAATTCCTTGTCAATATTCCTCTTTTCAATAAAAAATAAACCGTGAACAACGTAGTTTGTAGTTTTTAAACGAAACGAGACAGGTCTCGTCGAAAATTCATGAAACTATCTGAACGCTTTCACGCACCGATGGGCAGCAAAAACTATCGTAACTCGATATTGTTTTAAAATTCCAATAACAGTTAAATAAACCGTTTTAAAAATAAATAAGAGTTGAAACGTATTATTGGGTACATGCGACTGATGATTGTGACTTATGACGTGTCTGATTAAAATATAAAAAAGCGTACGTACCTAAACATCTGTCATCGTCTGTTAATCGTAATGGAGATCTTCAGTGTATAAATGTTAAAGAAAATCTGCCTATTCTAAACGAAACGTCTGATTGTAATGTCCTTCATGACAAAATCTTTGCGTCATGTCAGGTTATTAGTCGGAACGCTATCATGTATACCATAATACGTATCAACCATAAAACCAAAAATGGAAATTCGGTAAAATCCAATTCTATCCGCAAAAATAACCCTAACAATTTCCTTCCAGGGCATATAACTCAATTACCAGCGAAACGATTCGCCGAACAATAAACAAAATTTTCACAAACAAAGAGAGTCCAAAAATTATACACGAAATCCACACCTTAAAGCACCCGAGGCGCGCTTAAAAAACACCCCCGTCCTTATTCCGGCGTTAATTAAACTTAACGGGCCAATTCTGGCCGCGTTTCAACTTAATTGAAATAAATGTTATATTTTTATGGAATAGACTTACGTATGCGTTTGACCCTTTTTAGAGATAATTTTAGTGATTTCACGGATTAATGTCTTTTTACGTGTACTTGTTAAGTTCGATATCAGATCCATTAACGGTTTCTGTAATTAATGACAAATTTAAAATTAGCAATAGAGGCACAAACATCTATCTATCAGGTATTATAGGCGTTATCCGCAAATATGATTTCTGATTTATTGTGCAACAAGTATGAAAATGTAGAAGACATTATACCACATATGACGCCAAAAAGTCAGCTTACTAGATTGTTTATTAGTATTGAATAGGTATTATTATATATGACAAAATGAGGTACAGTATGCACTTCATTTTGTTTAATATATTGTTCGTTTGTGCCTATATATTTAATTACTATTTGTAGTTGTAAAATAATACAATTGGTCGTGTCACATACCGATAACTACGTTAGATAAAAGCTAATAAGCTATCCGTATCCAGCGTTTGTATATAAACTATCGCAGTACTTACACGGATTTGAACTCGTAATAGCGTAACTAATGCCCCGTGAAAAGAATGATCGCCTCCCTTTAGAATCTTAGATTGGCCGGATTGCCTTTTAGATGACAGAATGTTGAATGACGGAAAAATATGAAATTCTTTGAACGCGCTCAAGATTTATTCGATACGGCAAAGTGATTTGGGACAATCGTTTTTGAAAGGATTTGTGTTACTTCCTTATTCTTAAGGGTTTGACTATTTTTCTTACTTGTATTGTTGGTATAAATATTTTTGATATAATATTTTGCTTTATGTTTGTTCGACTTTACTTAGTTTAAAGGTAAGTACGATTTTAACAATTATTTTTACCTTGTTCATATTCTATCAATACTTATAGAAATAAAATAGAATTTATGTAATAAAATGTCTCAACAAATACATAAAAATGTCAAATTATGAAATCCTTATCAAATCACAGATAGATTTGCAAGTTTCAAGTTAATTTCAAAGTGTGTATCGAAATCTCAATATCAAAAACTTTTTATTTTTTCCCCTCACCTTACTATACAACTGTACAATGTAGGTACATACGAAAGGAGAAAATAAAAAACAAGGTGAGCGGAATATAAAATGCGGTGTAAAGGGCAACTTTATCGCTACACGAACGATCTCTTTCAGACAACCAGGCAACCTTTGAGTAGAGGACTAGTTTGAAGGTGAAATATTCGCTTTTAATCATTCCTGTAGCCATTTTGTCTACCTAACTAGTCAATATGGCTATAATGTCTTTCTACCTGAGGCCTTTACGATTTGTTGTAGAATACTTTTGTTTTAGTTTTTACGTATTACGTTTCACATAGTAAAAAATATTAACCGAAATTTTATCTTTTTCATAATCTATACATCTTATAGAAGAGATTTACCCTGGTACAGGGTCTTATCACGTTTTCTCTGAAGCCGTAAAATCTAAACTCTTGAAATATGGCAGGAATATTCCTGTAATATTCCTGTACTACCGTGAAGGTGCACTATGAGTGGGTTTTACGAAATTTCACTAAAAATTTACACTCCTTTGCAAAATATACCTTACGTCATACGAAAAAAGGTGACATGTAATACCGAGTGCGTAAGTTTTTTTTTAAATTCTTAAATGGTTACTTACTGATTAAATTAGACATTTCTAGAATATAATAAAATTATTAATCTATGGATAAAACCGTATTTTTCAATACCTCGGAATTAGGTACCTTATTCATAACTAAAACAAAAGTATCAAACGTAAAGCAAAATCCAACATGTATTTTTTTTATATTCCTCACAACAAAGCATTTCTAATACCTACCTATTTCCAACAAAGGAAAATATATGAAAAGTCTAATCAATCGTATAAATCTTTATTATTATCTTTTGTTACAAATGCTTCTAATACCTATTTCCATTAAACAGGGTTTTGCCCTTTGTTTTCACATTAAAAGCTACAAAGTGCAAGCGTACCAAACGGCCGTATCATTTTATTGTTGTTAATTGAAAACGATGCGTTGTGGAAAACCCTGGCAAATGAAAAGGAAATTACTACGCAATTTTCCATTAAGAAGCTATCATTATCGTGCTTTGCATTTAGCACAATGGACGGTTTAATGTCAGATGAGAGAATTTGTTGGAATTGTTATCAAATGTATGTACGAATAAAGTTATTTAATAATTTTTATAGCTTTATTGGGTTTTCGGAATTCAGGATTTTTTTTTACTTGGAATGGAGTTAAGGTTTTCCTAGAGAGCCATAATTTAGATGTTTTCAAGCGTCAAGTGAATCATCGGCAGAAGAAAAAAGAAGGCAAAGAAGTCATCGGCTCATTTATTTATTTTTAGTGAATAATTTAATAAATAAATAATTAATTATATTGTAGGATATTTTAAGTTGTACTGTAGGATTTTTCCTTTTCTTCTAAACTAAAATTAAATCAGTATAAATAATCTACAAAAACAACATCAATTTGATAAAAAATATACATAACACAAATACCATTTCTAAAAATTTCAGTTCTGTGGCGTCTTCTCTTCTTTACCCTACCTTAACTTTTCTATTGCAAGTTGTTTCTTTGATATTTATCGAATATTGTCCAGTTTAGTCCTGAAATTCATTGATATCGCTCGTGAAACCTTTTTTCCGTGGAATCTTTTATGATTTGTAGGACACAAAACTTTATTGTACAACCTTTTCACAGATAGACAGTTTTGTGAACTTGTTTTTATTTATGATTCGGGTTAGTCGTGAGGGACAATTGTAGGGAATAGAAATGTTAGTATTGTGTTTACCTCAGTTTAACTGTACGAACGTAAATCATCTTGTACTTGTTAAGAAGCTTAAACCATATACGTATATATGAATTATACAACTATGCATACATTTGAATGTAAATAATTTTCGCAATTTTTACACAAGTTCATATATCCAAGTACTTACCAACCGATAGTACTATACTCTCACAGAAAATCGGCGTAAAGTAGTAAATATAGTTGCGTTTCGTATGGTGATTCAGACGTAGTATTTAAATTAATAAATAGAAAATAAGCGAACTTTTAAGTAATAAATTAGGAACCGCAGAAAAAGTATGACGCTGTTTAAGTTAATCTTTACTATCATTAATAACTGGACAAGTGCTTGTCGGCCACGCACGGGTGTCGTTGTTTTCATCATAATATGCGGACATTATATAAACTTTAAAATTAACTTATTTCTTAACAACTAACAAATTTATAGTAACTATTTTCAATGAAAGTTTAGCGAAATATTTCCTTCTATTTTGATCGGCTATAACTCGATAAATATAAAAACCTAAGTAGCCTAACAATTTTTCTTTTAAATGCTTTTGTCATGATTTTTTGTCACATTTTTAGAAGCAACAGTTTAGTGGGTAGAGCCTCCCCTCTACACTTGACTCTAAGAAAATTTGACAATTTGAAGCTTATTTCGGAAACAGTTGCTTTCCCGGAAAAATGGTTTTAGCACACCTATAGTATTTTTAGGCGACCTATCCACACTATGGGGAAAATAAGAAAAACATTTTTTGGTCTCACTTTACATATAGGGGAGACACCCCTACAAAAATTATTTTTCAAGATTTTATTGTGTGTCTTTCGCGGCGTGATTCATATGTATACTCGTACCGAATTACAGCTTTCTAGTATCGCAAAACCGCGGACAAACAGACGGACTACAATACAATACCTTACCTATGGCGATAAAGATATCCACGCGGATGGAGTCGCGGTTTAACCTAGTAAACCTACATATAAAATATTTACGTATATTTATTAAGTTTTAACTAAACATATCAAATCTTCTTATCTGGCGTCGCAATGTAATACTCGTATTACATATATCTTCTATGTGTATTAATTGGCGGCAAACCGTACCTACTCGGATATCGTACACAGCATGTATATAATGTACATAACAGTATTCACTACAATTACGTATGAAGTGGTAATAGCGAGCGCTATTTCCATTAAAATTAATATTAGCGAGGATAGTTTACTATTGAATAATGTAGCTATTTTTTCCATATTGCGCGGTTGGCCTGACAGTTGACAGATAAAGGTTTCTATTTCGATACATTCGTCGTAAACACCTTACAGTTTTCCGACTAAAATTCCTCAGTGCATAAAAATCAAACAATATAATTTGATGTTAAAAATATTTTTGTCGCCACAAACCGCGAATAATTATTTTACAATTTTCAAGTCTTCAAGTAATCGTATAAAGTAGTAATAAAATTAAGTACCATCTTTTACTCTCTGTCTCTCTCTCTCTCTCGTCTGTCGACATCTTTAACGCTGAGGTGCGAGTTCGATCTCCGCTAAGGGTAAATGTTTGTATTTTTGCAAATATTTATTTATAGGCTTAGGCGTTTGTTTTTGTCGGTGTCCTCATCTTGTCTCAGAGCACGTAAAGCTATTACTCGCGGTCAGACAGAAATCACTTTGTGTAAAAATAAGTACCCTGTCAAAACCCGGGCTAGAATAAATAGTAAACCCTGGTAAAAGTCCAGGAAATTTCTGGGTAGATCATGAGTGTTTGACAACTAACCTTTTTATGTATATTTCCTTAGCAAAACATAGTATTTACCGAAATCAATTTAAATAGACTTATCTAATAAATAAAAATATTAGTACAAATGCGTCTCAAAAAAAATTTATTGGGATTTCTATCAAGAATATTATTTTTTTTTCTCATTATAGACCTTGCTAAAAAAATCTAAAGCATATATAATAAAAATTATATGTTTACAAGAATAAATTCCTGCATCTTATGTTTATTATTTTGTTAATATTTCCTATTCTAAGAAACGAAAGAAAATATGGTAATATCTTCATATCCCCAAACAAATGAAGTCGGGGACAAAGAAGCAAGTTTTTAATAAAAAAGCTCCGATTCAATATAATATCCACACATTCATAGACATATTGTTATTATATCATACATGAAGTGAGCGACGATAATAAATATTTAATATCACATTTATTAGACTTATGTTAAATTTAGAAGCATACAAATATGTTGATTACTTATACTACGACTTACGTAACACAGCCTGCATATATCCCACAGCTGGGCATAAGCCTCTTCTCCCATTAGGGAGAAGGTTATGGAGCTAAATCCACCACGCTGCTCCATTGCGGATTGGTGGATATACATGTGTCAGAATTTCTTCCGGCACATGCAGTTTTCCTCACGATGTTTTTCTTCACCACCGAGCTCGAGATGAATTTAAACACAATTTAGCACTTGAAAATCCAGCGGTGCTAGCCAGGGTTTGAACCCGCGACCTTTGATATAGATCCATGTGTTCGCACCACTAGGCCATCTCGGCTCTATTACTATTTGATTTTCTTTTATGAATATAAATATACGCAATACTACTACTGCGTATATTTATATTCATAAAAGAAAATTACCTATATACTCATGTCTCACCAAAATTTTGCATCTATCTGGTTTTTAATAATACCATTTTTAAACGACAGACTAGTGAATATACGATCTATTAGTTCCGGTTTGAAAAAAAAAAATAGTAGGTAAAGAGTAGGTAGTAGATTACTCGACGTTAAGTGATCCACTGCCCTTGGATGCCTGGATCACTAGACGAACCTCAAATGCGTTTCTAGTTTAAAGGAAAACCAAAGATGAAGAAAGTAAGGGAGAGAAAGACAATAATCTCTTCCTAGCATTTTTCCCGAACTTAATCAGGGTTTGCTTTATTCTAGTCCAAGTTTTGACAGGTTACTGATTTTTACGCAGATCGATTGCCGTCTGACCTCCGCAACCCAGAGGGCAAGCCAGTATCCATTTAGACTAGAATATTACCTACTATGAGTAACGATCGTTATTAGGTGTTATTGATAACAACCGAGACCGACGGCCTTACATGCTCTCGGAGGCACGGTGGGTAGACCCACAAGGACTAGACCTAGAAGCGAATATATAAATACAAACAAACATCCGCCCCGAGCGGGAATCGAAACCGCGACCGCCGGCGTTAATAGCGCAATCAGCACCACTACACCAGAGCGGATGTCGATTCTTCAACATTAAAATAAAATAGTATTTAATATTAATACAAATAACGCGTAGCACCATCAAGAATGGCTTCCTGGGAGCGTTAATAATGATGCAACGTTCCCTTTACTTAATTTTCCGTTAAATAAAATTGAAATTATTCGACATTTTGTTATGTTTGGTAACGAAATCCGAATTACTTTAAAAACGATATGGATCCATCAAAATGCTATTGAGAATAGCACAATGAATGTTAGCTTCATCTTTGTTATTTTCTTGCGATGTTCGGGGGCCAGAGCACTTGAATAAAAGATTCGTATATTATCCCAGGCTCGGTTCGAGTACAATGGACCAGCGACAACGCACCCAGTGTAATTCAGTGAGCCTAGCGACCGCATTGTATAATGGGAGGTCACACTTTCCGAACCACTTCGAGCTACTCCGAATAAGTCCATATGATAATTCCATTTAAGTTCAGCGAACTTGTTAGATTAGCCTATAGCTATTGTTATTCTTAACGCAATTGTTCCATGCAAGATAATTTTCGCGCGAACATTGCGTACTGGGCAGACAACGAACAATATAATTTTCAAATTTATTGTTAAGTCAGTTGTGGGAAAGCATAATTTAGCCAACTGGAGATATGTTTCGAACTTGAATTAAAAAACCTTTTTGTAAATAAATGTCTACATAACCGTGCCGTCTTACTTTCGTGTTTTTGTTAACGATTAAAAATACTGGAGGTCTCTCTATGGTCGATACCCTTTTATCGAACGCCCATGAAACCTTTTTAGTCGAGCCATTTGTTTTCTTTTTTATTATTTTAATCTGATACCTTGACAACAAAATGGTTAACTTTATGAATTAATCTCAAAGGTTCATACGGTTCTACGCCAAATTTCATACTCCTCCGTTCGTCCAATTGTCGTGAAAGTGTCATACGAAGTTTCACGTATTAATATATAGATTTATTTATAAAGACACCATGGTATATACTTTTTCTTTATATGTAAAATGCTTATCAAAACTCTCATTCTTTTCAATCATTATTTATTAGTCTATAATTATTATTGTCAAGAATTCTCATTTAACTGCAGCATATTAAATTCATTTGTAAATTTATGTCATCAGGGCAATTTTAAGGAATTTATCGATTCCTCATTCACCGATATCGGTTATATCATTCATAAAACATTCTGAATATTTTAATACTTTTACAGCCTGCGAAAATCATAACTCGTTTTTTGGCTTTAATGTACCTAATCGGGTAAAAAAAACTCTAACCAAACTTTACAAGGGTAAGTCACTCTCAGAGTACTTTCATTGAATTATTTATATTAGTGCATTATATTTGTGCTTCCATTTTCTACTAGACTGCTTTTGAAATGGCAACAACGTCGAATTTATTGTTAAAGTTCATATAGTAGGTACATACTCTTTGTCAAGAAGCAAAAGCAAAAGAAAAAAATATTTATTATTAGCATAAATTCTGTTGTTTGGAGTAAAATAAAGTATAAAAAATAAAC
The DNA here is from genome assembly GCA_018235645.1 of Junonia grisea. Classification (NCBI taxonomy): domain Eukaryota; kingdom Metazoa; phylum Arthropoda; class Insecta; order Lepidoptera; family Nymphalidae; genus Junonia; species Junonia grisea. The sequence continues at coordinate 3,544 of DVXP01002827.1, read as the reverse complement.
AAAAGAAAGAATACACGAAAATACACTACGATTGTATTGGTAAATACCGCGTGCCTTCGATGTATACCAAAATATCCGAATTATTACAGTCGTAAAGTTACACAATATACCTATAGATTTTATTGTTGCGTTAGAAATAAAATATCGAATAATCTAGGTTGGGTAATACATTTCTCGGCATCTTGAATACTAGAAGAGTAAATGAGGTAGAAAAAACTTACGTCCCACGAATACAAAATATTGTGGAACCCGGCGATATATAGGCAAATTGTGGTCGTCACGTGAGAGGTCACGCGTCAATGACCTGACATTATTTGTCAAGCGGATCGAAAGGCAATCTCACCTAACTCGAGTCCATTTGTCACACATAAAACGTGATAAATGACCATCTTCCGCCCGCACATCCTCCGGCCACGACAAAACAACTGCGATCTGAATGAAACTCACTCTGAATACACTGATAACTGTATATTTCTGTAATATTCCATAAAATACAATTATACCTCACACATAATTTCAGTAATTAGTATTATATTAAGCCTTTTAGCATTCACTGAATACGAATAGTCCACAAAATATTTAGTAAAGTGTTTTAATGAAAAGCTTTTAATGGTATGTAGCGATTAATCATATGCAAAAACACTATTATTTTAAATTATATTATATAGGTATACAATCGTTAATAACATAGAATGTAGAAGCGCGTAGACTTTCATTAATTAACAATGTCTTTAACAAGAAACTTTTTTAATTTTGCGGCAACAGAGGTGCTTAAACTTTTCTTTACTAAACTTATTAAGGGCTAGTAACATAGGCTTTTTTCTATTAGTAGACTAAATAAAACTTCTAAATAAAAATTATCGTAGATATACTTATATCGTTCAATAAATAAATATTATGTAATGTATTATACCTAATCACTGGAAATTATTTATTAGTAGTATGGAAATTAAGAAGAATAGAAATTTATGATGAGTCACTATAATCTGTATCAATCTACAAATCAGTTATGTACCGAAAGCTTATAAAACAATGTTTTATATACGTCTTCGTTTAAAATTGATTTCTAATCGGAGTTAAGCATAATGCGTGGTATTAGAAACGCAAAAGGACATTTCCGTAATTTGAACTAGACAACGAGATCTAGATTTTCGGTTGGGGATGGGAAATTGGATTGTGTCGTATTTGTCTAGGAGTAACGTCTAGGAGTTCGGAATGAAAACTTGTTCCAACGAGCAGTTGCAATACCGTGCGGTTAGTTTTGAGAGTGACCACTGATACTAAGTAGTTAATTGTATCTGCTATTTTTGGCATGTACAGTGTAAAGTAGTTCGTGTTTATTCTAATTGACGGTTACATAACGTGATGATGGTTATATAAATAAATGTTTTTTACAAAAGCTTTTTCATGTTTTATGGTACGATACGTGTACTACTCCCGAACCTTGTTACAGTAAAACATACATGTAATAAATACATATTTATGACGAGTGAAATATTCTAGTAAACAATGTTACTAAACCGTGATAATGATCCTCACATCATAAGCCGCACTCATTTGGTAAGATCTGACGGTAATGTTCTCGCGGCGTTTAGTCATTAATTTTCCTGCGTAAAAGCAGCTATAAATTTCAGTTAGCATCCTTATCCGCTCACTTTAGTGAGTAAATAAAATCATTTATACTTATGCTCGAAAGATTAAACCCTTTCATTTAATACTAAAACTAAGACACATTAGTGGTTATGACGGACGAAGGCGACGACGGTATGTATAAATTAAACATTATATGAGATACAAGATAATCATATCCTATTGTTAGAGCCGAGATAGCCTTGTGGTGCAAACACGTGGATCTTAACCAAAGGTCACGGGTTCAAACCCTGTTTAGCACCGCTGGATTTCAACTGCTAAATCTGTGTTAAAATTCATCTCGAGCTCGGCGGTGAAGGAAAACATCGTGAGGAAACCTGCATGTGCCGGAAAAAATTCTGACACACGTATATCGACCAACCCGCAATAAAGCAGCGTGGTGGATTAGCTCCATAGCCTTCTCCCTAATACGAGACGAGGCCTACGCCCAGCAGTGGGATATGTACAGGCTGTTACTTTACTTTACTTTATTGTTAGAGCACGAAACTAACAATAAGTCTAACGTTAGAAAAAGTGAACACGCGCGGAAAATAAACAACTTTCCGCCCAAGACAAAAAACTACCTTCTTGTATTAAGGCCTGCTATGTTACACAAAAACCTTTTTCCGTAAGCTGTTTTGATAGAATTATTCACAAATGTACTTTTTGCACTATTAACATTAACATGCAATAAACAGAAATGTTTAATTACCTACATATATATTACAATCGCATATGTAAGAGTAAATGTATAACGTAACATTTGGTAATAATTTCATACGAGAATATGAGAAGCTGTGAACAGGATATTGCAATTTACGCATCGTTTCTCCACAATTATGATTCATAGGTACGTACTTATTAAATTTATATATGAAATAAATATATAATTGCATTGGTATTCTAATTTTACTGATACTTACTATACATAACGTCACTGAAAAGCCAAATCTACTAAAGCGCCAAGGGAAACAATGACGCTTCAGTAATTTTGGCTTTCCAGTGACTATACAGGGTGTCCCAGAAAGTGTGGATCAAATCGAACAGGGGTGAAGGGGAGATCATTTGCCATCTTCTGACCCCAAAAGTTGTAATCCGATTTTTTTATTGTATTTATTGATACACGTTTGCTAGCCAAAAAATAGTGATACTCGAGGATAGCCAAGCCATTCACTGAGGTTTCTAAAAAAAATTAAGCCTGCAACCTTCACAGTTTTTTTTTTTGTTAACATTTTTGTGGAACTCCATGCAAGATGAAAAAATACTAAAATCGATATAACTTTTAAACTACAAAAAAATGGATTACAACTTTTGGGGTCAGAAGATGGCAAATGACCTCTTCTTCACCTTGTTTGATTTGATCCATACTTTCTGGGACACTCTTTTATTTTATTAATGGCGATTTGGGCTAACATATAAAAAATAGTCGAATTGAAAACCTCATTCTTTAAATATTTGGTTAAAACAGTTTATTTTTAAATGGTTTTTATTATAAAAGTAACTATAATTTTTATTGTAGACCAAAGGAAACCGTAATAAGATGTAACCGTAAAGAGTCCCATTATGTGTCTTAGCACAGAAGTAAAGAAAATAGAAATGCTATCAAGACTTAATTTCTCATTATTTTTAATACTGAAAGACGTTAGACGATTTACCATAAATAAGACTAATTGGAAATTGATAATAATAGAAACAGTACGTGCAGTAAATAATAATTATTATTGGTAATAACATTGGACTTACATATTACTATAACATAGCCATACATGTGCTTATAACTCTACATATCACACCCGTGAAAGAAGAGTAACTAACTCAAAATATATACCACTTCTAAAATTGCTCTAATGTCTAAAGTTTTAAAGTGCTTTTTCAGGTACACACACATTTTTTGACTTTTTTTTTTTTTTTTTGT
>DVXP01002826.1:0-12122 GCA_018235645.1 Junonia grisea | reverse complement strand
ACACGTACCTTTGAACAAATAGAAAGAATTCAATTTGATAAATATTACGCACAATATGGCGCTCACTACCAATGCAACTTTACCTAAATCTATCATTCCACCTAATCACCAACAGATGGCGCATATGATTGCAACTATATTATAATTCACTTAACTATACATACAATTAATAGTTCCACTAAATATTCATACAACTCAATAAATTATTTAAATTTATTTAGCACAAAATCATAATAATTGTTGACCTCATTAGAACATAATCCACTACTATGATAGGATTTATATTCACGTTTACTATTACATCACTTCACCACCAGGTGGCGCATGTCTATCCTATATTACATTAAACTACACGAAATATTTAGATGAATAAAATTGTAATAAATCCTATCTTGTATAAAATAATACATTATATAAACAAAACTCCATTTCGAATATCTTACGCTTAGAATTTCATTCAGATACATTATTAGTACCGACAGCTAACTATAGATGACACCGCTGTTACCCTACCTTATTAATTTACCTCAGTCATATAGATACGTTAAATTTAACAAATCCATTTACTTCTCTTAACTTAATTAATATAATTTAATGCGAATAATAATATATGTAATCATATCAATTTAATACGTAATATTTCACAGTAGGATTAACCTACTCACTCATAGGTGGCGCTGTCTTTCATAGAAAATGTATCGAGAAAATTTTACAACCTACCATTACGGTATTAAAAATATATAAATCAATAATGACATTATTATATTATATCTCTTATCTCACTAAGTCCTATACCTAATATAACAAATATCCATCTTCCTCAATACTCAAATTAATTTCTCCTCCACACCTCAACCTACTCACCCACAGATGGCGCTAAGTCAATAAATAATTCTTAATCGATTAAATGGTACTTCGAATTTTATTATTTTTCCTAATATAATACCCAGTGGTAGAGTGGGACAAGAGTGACCAACGACATAATCTTGACGCCCGTGGGGCTGTACAAATGTAATAAAGTTGTATAAAAAATTGAATCTTTTTGTATAATGTCATATATTTACCATAAAACTTTATTTACACTATTGATTACATTTTCTTACTTTAAAAATAAATTGTATGAATAGTCTTTATTGTGTTAATAGTCTTACTGCATATTATTATAGTTGTTAAAAAAAAAAAAAAAAAAAAAAAAAAAAAAAAAAAAAAATTTATAAAAAAAAAAAAAAAAAAAAAAAAAAAAAAAAAAAAAAAAGTAAAACGCCAGGTCTGCACAGATAAGGTTTATACAGAGTGTAGTTAAAAATTAAAAAATATATATATAAAATTTTAAATCAACTTATTAATCTGTCCTAGTTTATTTAATCCAAACCACATCTGGCCGCTGTTATTGATTCTGAAAGTTTTAAAATAATCGCATAAGTGACAGTGACGACTCGGATATAGTCAAAACCTAATGACCTAGAAATGGGAAAAATACTATATTCTGAGGTTAATTTATATTTATATATTTGATGGCAAATTCGTGTTCGCAAAGTTTCGCAACGACTGGACCAAAAGAAATATTATGATAAAATATTATTTGTACGGTTTTTGTTTTCTCCATAACTTCTAAACATATTTTATAAAGATGTGCCATAATTCTATGTAAAATGGCTACATGACACCTTAATAATAACTCCACCTACTTAGTCTACACGTCGTGCAAGAGATGGACTCTACATACTATATACTCTTACATGTTTATATTTTTAAATAACTTTGAGATTTCAAACATGATTATTTAGCAGAAAATAATTTGCTTTGAAAAGATCCATTTACCCAACATCGCCCATTTATATTTGCGTAAAGAAATATTCGCAACAGGCAAAAACACGACTTTCTAATTGTACCTATTTTATTATAACTATTCCGATACAATTACAATTACTTAGCATTTGAGGGTAATGTTCCGTCTTGTACTGAATTTGTAGCCATTCGTTTGTCCGATCCTATCGACGGCTATTTGTAGCAACGCTTTGATTTATACCGGAATATTACCGAAGTATAAAAGTCACCGATTACCGTGCCGTATTAGACATTAATTCCAACTTGACTTGCGCTACAGCGTCCCATTTGATTCATGCCTCCATGACTAACGCAACCGACCAATCAGGTTCAAGGAATATTGAGCTCAAATTTAAGAATGTTAAGACTCAAATTTAAATTCCGAGTTCGAGTTAAAGTATTCGAAGGTGATAGGCAATTGTCTTTGCGCTAAGATTAAATTGATTTATGCGACAGCAGTTCGTCCGTCAGCCGTTCCTGGTAAGTCGTAAAGTCGTGTCGGAGTCGTGTCGTTTGTGCGACCCGTTTGATGCGAAGATAAATTGTATATGATTTATTGTCGCGAATCTACGAATTTCCTGGTCGGTGATGTTATTTTTCGTTTTGGAAAATACCGTTTCGTATTACGGTTGTTGTATCGATTTATCTTTATTTGGTTTATTTGTGTAATAAATTTTATTCATTAACTAAGTGGCCAATGGAGTTTATTTTAAAGATAAAATTCATTATAATGAAATAAATTTTACACATCCAGTCACATTCGTAAAAACACAAATCCAAGTTAAGAAACACGTTCCACACATTCTTTGATAATATGAATCAAATATTAAAATAATCATTATTTTATTTATTGAAAAGTGAAATGTTATAAATCAATAATAATTGTACCCACTTTATACCATACCGTATATAGGTATATCAAATTCAAATAATTCTTTATTCAATTTGGCTTTGGGAGCACTTTTGAATCGTCAGTTTAAATTTTTTTTAATTTACCGCCGGTTCGGAAGGTAGAAGCCGAGAAGAACCGGCAAGAAACTCGACTGTTACTCCTTTCAAGTCCATTTTTTACAAAGGTTTGTCAATTACATTTTTCTTTATATATCTTGCCAAAAAGACAACGAGCATTATGTCCACGCGTTTACATCGTTCATATAATCTTTTACTGTGTATTATGCTTTATTAATTAATATACCATACCAATTAGATAAATTCTTTTTAAACAAATGTATACAAACTTATAATACCAACAAGCAACAACAAACTGTTCTTCACTTAACAATATTACCATTAGCCGAGACTTCCTTCAACATGTGAAAGTTTAATTCACATGTCAATACTGACTCGCACTGTCATCGCCTCTTCAAACATTTGAGAACAGTCTTCTAGGAACTAGACCGAGTTAAAATAGACTAATGTTCTCTTAACGACGCTAAATACCTTAACACATTCGTGTTTGTCTCAATGAATTTGAGCTGTTCAATTTTTGTTAAGAATTAGAATTTGAAAATGAATGTCATTAATGAATACATTCAATTTTTAATCATTTTGAAAATAGAATGATTTGCACTTTCAAATTTATTGACTCGGAATTTTTAGAATAATTTTAAAAATAGAATGAATTGGACTTAGAATTATATTGTCTTGGTATTTTTGAATGGACTGTTTTACCGTAATTATTTTAAAATTAGAATTAATAATATGTCGAAAAAATTACATTGTTTTAAAAATGGAATATTTGCAATGTTGTTTCAGACGTAAAAAATAAAAAATACGGATATATATTTTGTGTTTGCACATCGATATTAAAACAGTATTTAAAAAGAATTTGAGTTGAAATCGAAATTAACTAGCCACAATACTTTCGCTCTACATTTCAATACGTTTAAATCTTCTCAAGAACATACTTAACATAATATAACATTTATAACACAACGAATTCAAAGAAATGTAAAATTTATACGATCGTGTAAACGTTGAATTTTTGTTGTTTAATCACTGGCGCCAATCATCCGATTTACGACTTACGACTAAGGACAGGGAAAGCAGATTTTTACGACATAATATTTTACTTTAGGATAAATGATAGCCCTTATTTTAATATACATAAGGTATAAAATACGTCCATTTATTACGGTAGCCGCATTCGAGTACAGTAATAAAGTTTGGCGGTTACTTTCTGTTAATTCCGACGATTCAATCATTAAGTTTGTAACAGTTGTTTAATTGTAAATCAATTAATTTATAGTATTGATAAGAATTTTAAAAAATGTTTGTTAAAATTAAAAATATTTTTTAAAGTTTGAAACTTTTAACAATGTAAGAAACTAAATGTAAGGAATCCGTTAAATCGTATCGTGCTATTTCGTATCTACATCACAGAAACAGTATAATTAAAGTTTTGATAACAAAATTTTAATACTTTTTTTTTATATACAATTAAAATTAAGTGAAACATAATTTTAAAGAAAATTAAATTATTTAAAACAGTAACTTTATGAAATTGTCCAAAAAGTTTTAACTTCAATCTAATCTTATTAATTAAAAGTGATAGTTTGAATGTGTGTAATACATAATAATTAATAATATCATTTTATTTATTCATTTAATAAAAGTAATGTTAATAAAATATTTATCTCGATTTAATCTTTATAACAAAACTGCAAGCACGATAATTACAAAATAAATGTATTTAATTAAACAGTTAAATAAAATATATTAACATATTTATTTAAATTTATAATTGAAAAAATGTTATTGAAATGAACGTCTGAGGTTCACAAGCAATCTATTGATTAATGATTGATGTCTCAATAACACGAAATAACGAAAAATAATTGCGCTGTAATTCAAGCGAACTCGTAAAATTCGCCTGTTATTTTAATCGTAAATATTGTATGGAATCGGTCGCTGTGATAAATCATACGAATGTAAATATCCTAAGGAACCCGTGACTCGTTTATGCGAAAACGACTTTTAATACTAAATCATAAGTACCTATTTTGTATATAAATATTTCGGGGTAGTCTTTTATTGACCGTTATCATCGCAAAATAAGCTTTAACGCTTTTCATTTAAGGTTTATTTTTCATTATTTAGATTGTGAAGCGTTGATGAAGACCTCCGCCGCCCGCTGCGCGCGCGCATACGCGAGTGCAGTCTTGTAATAATTATTGTTTTACTTACTACGAATCTCGTTAAAGAAAAAATGTTCCCATATCTTTATTTGATGTATGTTTTTTATTACATGTATTATTGTTTCAATCAACGGAGCTTCGTTTAACAACGTACTTTTAAAACGTATAGGTAACATAAAAATTAAAATCAGCATTAATATAAAGTTTATTATTGTCGTGGGAATAAAAAACTAGTAAAAACTTTATGTTTTAAATGAACTTATTAAGAATTCCGGAATTTTTGCATTCACTATTAATTTAACAACAGATTAGGTATTTATTTACGTATTTCCACATGAAATTCTTTTAAATTCTAAATTTAAAATTCAAACACAATTGAATACAAAATTCAAAAAATTATGAATAAATCGGAAAAAAGCATTCCAAATTTAAAACAGACGAATCGACGAAACGAAAATCGAAATCGCTATCACATCACGCGTTGTCGATTATCGTCAAAAACAATCGAGTGTCCGCCGCGATCATGACAATGAAAAGTCAATAGCTCCGCGAAAGAACCGTTCCGCTGCGTTCTATTTAATTAGGCTCACCTAAAATCGTGGAACGATCGGCGCTCACAAAAGAGAAATTTGTTGGATCTATCGATTACGATAGAGATTTCGTTTGCGTTTAACAAAGCGTTTTCGTATCAAATCACACAATTAGAAGTGATCGGTTGTATGCTCTGTCGGCCGCTTTGTCGGGCCGCTTGTCATTGCGACTGGTTCGTTCCGCTTAGCGCTGTCACGTCTCACTTCTCTAGATTTTATTTATACGTTTCATATTAATTTCGAAACGGCAATTTGTCTTCTATTTATATTATACAAGTCTTATTGACTGCGGAATGTTACTTTGTATTTTTTTTCTTAATGAAGTACGAATGCAATTTATTATGCGAGTAATTAATGTATGCAGGTGTCCGTCTCCGGAAGTTTATGACATGCGAATAAAAAGTTACGTTATAAAGTTGTAATTTTATTGACGGTTATAAAAAACGGATTTGAACTGTATGCACTCGGGTGCATCTTATACATGCCCATAAGTATACCTATCTTTACAGCACACCCGTTACAACAACATTACATAAGTGGTTGTGTGTTCTGTTTACTATGTTTAAAAAGACACTAATCTATCTATTTTTATTAAATTAGGTAGATTAGTGTATATAATAATATTAAAAGAAAAATACAGCTCAGTTATTTTAATTAGTACTTCCAACATAAATCACCAAAGCATACCAGACCTAAATACAAGACTATAGAATATAAAATATATAAATATAAAACTTAAAAGTATAACAATATTGTAAAACTGAAAAAAAGTGCCGAAAATTAAAAAAAAGCAAGCGCGAAACGGAACAAACCTCAAGTGTTTGGCATCAAAACTCTAGACAGCCGCTGTCGACTCAAAGGAATTAGAATGATCGACATGACCACGCACTTTGCAGGACATCAGCACCGATAGCGATTATATTGTTTAATTAAACGGCCGATCACGAACTGACGGCGTGGACAAAAAAAAACTATAATATCTGTCATAATCTAATTATGGATAAACAATGGAAAGACATTGAATTCAATCGGGAATTACTGGAAATTTATCGTTTAGTTAAGCATCGATCGTGATCTACTGAGATTATCTAGCTTGAATCAAAGTTTCCATCTAAAGTTTAGGTTACACATCTAGTTATTTGGTCTAACAATAAGTGATCATCACAACTATACTCGTATTGCATAAGAGAAACCATATAAGCACTTTCGGAAAAATAGATGGTAAACGTGATTCGGGAGAAAAGGTAAGCTGGCGGTGTTTTACACATACAGGGAAATATTTTGAAGGCTTAACTTATGAAATAGTATTTTTCTCCTTTTCATATTTACAAATTAAATAAAAAATTAAATTACAACTTGTTTTTATAATTGGTTCTTTGGATCTTTGGATAAATCAGTATTGCCACCATAGGTGGCTATACTTATCCAAAGATGTCATTTAAACTGTACGTTCGACAGTCGATCTCCGTGATAAATACAACTGTCGAAACCTGAAAAATAAAAGATTCACCATCTTATTCATCACGATTAAACCTACTAAAAATAATTACCGATTTCAAAAACCTTCGCAATATTTCGGATGCAAAGCGGAACACACCACCGGTGTTGAGTTCGCAATTGTACTCGTCAATACTTGACGTGTACACTTCAGCGCAGTGTCAATGGACAGCGACGACCTGCAAGTAACTGACGATCGTATGACTTATCATGATTATTATGATATCATTATAATAATAATTAAGTTTCACAATAAAATATAATCTCAAATGGAAAGATATCAAGTCAGCTACAACTTTTTTAAAAATTTTCTTCGATATTTATCAGACTACACTATATAAACACTATAGCACAAATACATAATGATATCGATTCACAAATCGCTAAGACATGGGAAATAGTGAAAATAGCCTTTTAGGCTATTCTGACCAAAAATCGAGACTCACTCAAGTGAATTTAGTAATTTTGCTCGTTCTGTCTGTCAAATTTGAATTGTTAAAAACTTGCTACAGAATATCCAATGCATGCATTTTACGTCAAAAATGGCAAATACTTTAAGTACGGCTCGGTGCCGCATCATATCACGTGGCGCTACATGTACAATCGTGTGAGCGAAGTGTAAAAAATTCACTTGAGTGAGTCTTGACTTTTGGTTGGAATAGCCCCACTTAAGGCATCCAGCATCTTTTAATTCTGCTAAAATCTATGAAGTTGGCGCAAGTAGCTTATAGAATGAAGACGATAACTAAGAACGATTATAACAAAATCTTTCCTCAAATTCTCCTTAATCCTTATATTTAAAAACAGTTGGCGCGAGCAAAGCTATGGAAATATTTACCTACATCATATCTGAGGTGATGAACAAACACATTAACTTTGTATTCTTAAGTCTTTTAAAAAAGTGTCTGTTAGGAATCGTTTCCTACATCTTACAATTAAATTAGTACCGTGTGATATTAGACCGGAGTGATACCACGGCCTCACAGAAAACCGGCGTAAAATGACGCTTGCGTCGTGTTTCGCCTCGTGAGTGGTACCGGAGGCCCAATTCCCCACCCCTTCCCAATTAATTCCCCATCCATTCCCCCTCCATACCCCCTAAAAGGTCGGCAACGCATTTTGTAGCATTCACTTACCATCAGGTGATCTATCAGATCGTTTGCCGCCTTATCCCATAAAAAATAGTAGTAGTAGTTTTTGAGTTTATTCCTTACTTACATACACACAAATCTTTCAGTTTTTAAAAAGGATAGATAGAAATATAGAAGTACAAACAATACGGCCTTCATTAAGAGGTTAATATTCTGAAACCTTATACAGAATGTGACGTTATTTGCTACATTAATAATGAAGCGAATTCGGTCGCCCTGATTGCGAATATTGGAGTATTGATTTTGTCAGCTCAAATGAAGGAATAACAGGGGAAAGAGGATAGGATGCAAGGGAAGGGCTGTAGAGAGAAGTCAGTCTAGCCTGTAGAAAGCTAATTCTTAAAATACCATACAATTTGCAGTTGTACCTTAATAACTAATTAAGGTACATTTAGACTACGATCCTCGTATCATTCACCATACACTCAGTGTATACATCAAGTGTCTCTGTAAAAATGAGTGTCTTTAATCATATATTGCGACACAGTAATAAGTATCATCAGAGTTTCGTAAAAATGTAAACAGTAGAGACATTATTTTCGGCCAGGTATGTCTTCGCCCTCCTAAAACGTACTCCGCGGTCCACGAGCGGAGCAACGTACGGGAGGGGCAGCGGACGTGCTACGAAAGCGATCCCGCAGTCTCTCAGTTTCCGTGCTGATGGCGGCCATCGCAGGAGTTTTTAGTGAGTATAATCTTACCCCAACATCCCCTCAGGAGTCGGGTATCTATGAAGATTTACCATGCGTTAACAAAAAACGTATATCGGAATTTGTGTCGTAGTCTCTACAATTAAAACTTGTTTAGGCATGTTCGTTTTAGCATTGCGGAGGTTTTTAAATGTGTATGTGCATGAAGTTGGTTGGTTGGAGTATTTCGTAAATTGGACGCAGAACACAAACTTTTTCCATCGAGTTTTATTAAACCCATTACGAGATATCCGGACTCTGGCGGGGAGTAAAGCACACAGACGGTATTTTTTCGGGTGTGGCTTAGGAATACCAAAGAATAAGTATTTATATATTTTTTTTTATTTAATTAAGATTAGAACTAGGTACAATTGTTGCTTTATGTTGTGTTTATAAAACAAGATAAATCATGATAAAGTATTAAATTATATTCACAGGAACGTTAAGACTTAAAATTTTCAGTATGGAGTTTCACTTAGATCGGATTTTATGAAGAGGGTAAAAGGGAATAGACATAGTCATTTAAATGCAAAATACCCACGAGTTTTTGATAACAAGCAAAATTTTCTCTTGCCTTAATTGTTTAAATACTTTTTTTTTGAGAGATATAAACTGTTTAATGTTTTGTTCCATCTGGGAACAATTGACCGAAATTTTACTTTATAAAAAAAACAAATGACATCAACATGTAAGTTACTTTTATATCATAATTCCCATTAGGTTCATAAAATATATCTTGACAAGCGAAACCCACGCAAAACGCCGTCATAGCTCATAAATAAACTCAACATTTGCTTTTACATAATCATTTCAGAAATCTATATCACTGTGCAAAATGAGGCAATTTTCTTCTGGTAAATTAAATTTATGAAAAGGAAGGAATATGATAAAGAGCTTTCACGGTACACCTTCCCAAGGCTGTGAAAATAGGGTTCAAGGTGCAGGTCGTTGCCCTCAGCCAATGGGGGCGTTGAAAAATGACGCAATAACGTTACCGACCAATCACAGCGTCGCGGCTCGCTTTTCATGTATAAAATGGACCGAATAAAGCTGACACCTCACGGTACGATTTTGCGCTAGGTGCGGTTTTCTTTGCGGTTTGTTGCTTTGAAAAAAATATTGGTAGTATTTTTAATGGTTCTGTGTAAATCTGTCTAATTTGATATCCACTTTAGGAGTTTTTCTACTATGGCATCATGTATTTAACGTTATCTATCGCAAGGCTATGCATAAGTTACAACACCATTAATAAAAATATACCTGGCATTGACATCTTTAGTGATTCCTTGAATGCTTTTAGAAGAAAACTTTTCAATAATTTTATTTAGTTTTAGCTTGTTTAACCTCTATTTAAGTATTTTCTATTAGGTTTTAATTTTTCTAATTTTATATTCAATAAATGTAATATATATGTATAATTGTTACCGTGTCGAGTTGTTTGTGAAAGTCATGTACGCTAGTTATTGATGTATATATTAAGAACATGATTGTCTACTTTTGAAATTATGTAAGTGTGTTTAATATATATATTGTTAGCGTGCTTAAATAAATAAAAAAATGCTTAGTATAAAAATTGTAATATCGACTTAACTTTATTGTATTATATTGTTTTGGTAATATATATAATAATGTCTATAGGTAAAGAGAGATCATTACTTTCAAGTGTCCTGTCTGTGGTCTACAGATGGTACCACAGGGAATTTCGATTTAAAAAAGTTTAAATAGCACCTTTTTCTTTTTATATATAAGAAGATACATTACCTTAGTTGCTCCTGTGAATTTATTACATAGTAAATTCTTACCATGAATAAAAATGTACTAAATTCTAACAGGCGCGAACGCGGTTGAACGCATTCATGCATTAGGGATTATTTACGTTTTCACGAGGAATTTACGTATTATATTCGTTATAAGCAATGACGTCTTTTTACCCACTTCAATAAAAAGGGAAGTTTACGACTTTTTTCCGTTTGCGCTATGCAAAGTAATTGATTTTTATATTATTTAAATCAATAATAATTCTATAACATAATCAATAACAAAGTAATCGAAATGACCACTATGTGCAGCAATTTTATTAATTAATTAACTTTTTAATTAAATTGATCGTTTAATTTGCTTCAAGGTCAGTCCAGTAAAAAACGAAAATATTCAACAACTCCTGTATAAATACACTTTATTAACAAAACACTTATATTTGAAGTCGATATAATTTCTTATGAAAAAATAATTAATGACTATTACGCCTTGAAAATTAAACGACATAGGGAAATTATACAATTTCCTGCGAATGAGCAAAACGTGAGTTCTTGGCCTTATTCTGTGCCCATTATGACAAAAGATGTGCCGTCTCTTTCATCACGTATACATGTATTGTGTGTCCTGCTCTCGCCGTCTCAGCCAAGTGTTAGAGCTCGTTCCCACTTGTCATGCGTCGGACCCGGATTTTAATCGGATGTCGGCGTTTCTATACATAAATCTACGATTTTTAATCGGACGACATTACTACAGTTTTAGTTTTTCTTTAGATCCACAACGCTACTTCTGAGGAGGGTTAAATAATTGTAAAGTATATTTTAAAAACATTAAGTGATAATTATTTATCTTAAATTAAAGTAAAAAGTAGATGTTTTAGTATAAGTAACTCATCTCGCCTATATCTCCTAACGTCATTGTTTTGTGAGGTGTCAGTTTTAAACGCTTCTCCTGAAAAACTACATTTTTGCATAAGTGACAGTGTAGCACGGGGGGGGGGGTGCGATACCTACGATTTTTAATCGGACGACAAGTGTGAATAGCTCCATATAAAACGTTCTACCACTGGAACATCCGATTAAAATCCGGAACCGACACACGACATGTGAGAATGGGCTCTTATAGATCGTTCAGGCCATTGTACGTTACGAGCTACTGCCAAGTTTTAAAGGATGAAGCTGTAAAGAAATTCCGTCTTATCTGCTGAATTTTTGATGCTTCATGACACAATACGGTATTCAGCTTTGTGGGGTTCTGATTTATAGGTTTTTATGGAATAAGTGAAGCGTGAGAACGGCGACTTTTATAGTACACATTTTCATTTTTTAACACGCTTTTATTAGCTCGGGATGTATGTATGTATGTATCTATGTATGTATGTATGTAACGGAATTTTTTAGCTCAATTTTCACCAGTTTGCACACGGGTGGATGACAATGCAATAATTTGATAACAGTTTCCCATTATCCTTATTAG
>DVXP01002825.1:0-12122 GCA_018235645.1 Junonia grisea | reverse complement strand
ACTTTTATAAGTTTGACGTGTTTGTCTGTCTGTCTGTGGCATCATAGCTCCCGAACGAATGAACCGATTTCAATTTAATTTTTTTTATTGCATTTCTACAATATGGGTATCAAATGAAAGAGCTTATTGAGCGAAACTTGTATATTAGATAAAGAAATTAAGGTCCTCGTGTCGGTTCCCCATGTCGTATTGAATACGATGTCGGGGGTTTAATAAATTTTTCAAATTTACACTTGTATATAAGTATCATAGGAAATATTATTTTTAATAAATATCACGATTTTATCCTTAAGTCTTAGACTAGTCTGGCATGACATTCCAGGGTTTTTGGTTGTAGTAAAAGAACAATAGTCCTCCCGATAAATCTTTCGATAATAGGCCCCACGTATACTATACCGATAGATTTTTTGATTTCGCATTTTAGATTTTGCATTAATTTGATAACACAGAAACGGCTAAGTACAAGTAGTTACTAGTAGCAAGCTAAACCTCGATGGACAAAGTTGATTCCGGCATTACCGGATTTTTCAGACTAAATATTGTATACAGGGTCTTTGGTGGGTCGATGTCAACCTTAAACCGGATGATAGAGTGGCTTATGAAGAATAAAATAAACGCAACTTGTCTTATGCAAAAGTTACACTGTTTTTGAGTTATTCAGTTTTTTGTAAATTTTTCAAAAATACCGGTTTTTACAATTAATTAAATAAAAAAAATAAATGATGTAGCGTATAAATAGGCAGAAAGGATGCGGTTGCATGTTATGACTAAAGAGATAAGCAAAAGAACACGAAACTGTATCCGAAATAGTGGTAGACATTTTTAACATTAATTATGATTGAAATTAATAACCAACATTTAAAAGAAATGTTTCGCAAAATAAGAGAAATGTGAAACTTTACAAGCATATTATTGTAATTATTGCGACTATAGTCACTACTATGTTATTTTTTCCAAAAAACTATTACTAACTAACAAAGTTTGATACACCCTTAAAAAGAGGATTAAACTTGTAAGTTTTTACTGCAGTTGGAATTTTTGAGGAATCATTTTTATTGCTGTTATTGATGTTTGAAATTTGATGTTAGTGCAAGTGAAAATCACTTTATCTATTTTGTATATGTAACTAGCTGACCCGGCGAACTTCGTACCGCCTAAGTCAATGAATGTTGTGTTACCTTTTAGCTGAACTAATATAGTAGGCTTTGATTGATTGAGAACTAATATGATAGGCTTTGATGAACGTAATTCAATGATACAAAATAATATTAATATATATAGAAACATATCTTATTATGATGAATGATGATGAATACATACAGAATGAGAATAAAAATAAGGAATAATAATAATAATTAAGCTTCGGATGACGTCCCGCTCGAGATAATTCCCACCGTCCATAATTCTGTGATTAAAACTTGAGTGTTTGTTAATAGAGCCGGTGTGGCTGCTGCGTTGAGGCCGAGGTGCTGGCGCTAAGAGGCAAACTTGCGCTTTGATGCTGACTTCGAGGTGAATCAGACATCGAAGTTGTTGGGTTTAAAAAACGTAACACAGCCTGTACATATCCCACTTTCCTCACTATATTTTCCTTCACCGCCGAGCTCGAGATGAATTTAAACACAAATTTAGCACTTGAAAATCCAGCGGTGCTAGCCAGGGTTTGATCCCGCGACCTTTGGTTAAGATCCATGTGTTCGCATCACTAGGCCATCTCGGCTCTATTTTGGATTGGTTGGATTTAGTTGAGCAAATAAGAATCGTTTTTAGTCTTTAGATGTATAAGCAGTTTTCCGGGTCAGGGTCTGCTTTATTGTAGGTATTGACACATTGATTTTTACGTAGAGAGGTTGTTAAATTATTCTAACAAAGTAATATCTAGAAAAAGGGCTATTTTACAGGATTTCCTTTTTTCATACTTTTCAGTAATCAGGTATTAGTTAAAGAAATTATTTTTTCTAACAATCAACAACATTAACTTTCGAAACTCTGACGTCGAAATGTGTAAAACGATGATAATAAAAAATTTAAAGGTATGTATGTATATCATTTTAAATTGTATCGTTTCTTTTAGGTATGCATGATTTGTATTATTTCAAAACAAATCAACGAAAACACGAGAGGAAATATCGTGAAGACTTATACCCTGGATATAGGTATAAGTCATACCTTGGATTAGAACATACGCGTAGCTATAGGCAAAATTTTATCCCAAAAAAATAATCACAAGCGCGGACGACATTGCGACCAGCAATTAGTTCCTATGTATAATGTACATATCGTACATAAGTTCTAGCTACTACCAGTATAAATCGGCGGGTAAGACGGCATCGGAATCAATCAAAGTAACGTGATCTAGCGCCGGGTCGCGTTACCGTCCTGTCAGGATTCGCTGACCAGTACCCCTAGCTCGAATCGAAAGTTTTCGATCACATAATTTTCGATCGGTTTTCCTTTATACATTGACTAACAGCTTTTCTAGCAAAACTTACATTACGGCGATGTTAGTCAATGTATGCAAAATTACTAAACAATACTATAAATTTTATGTTATCAAAAACTAACGAAACTTCTACTAAGGGTACAGTTCACACTGCTTCACAAAAATAGTGCTTATAAAACGTGCTCACAGTCGAACTTCCGTCTAATGAGGGTCCAGAACTGAAACATCACATTTTACATTATCGGTACTTTTACTACTTTTCAATTCATACACATGTGGATAGTAATGGATGTGATGTTATCATAATTAATTTGTATTTTATATGACATATTATAAAATATTCATTTTGATTAATACGCTAAAACCTTAGACTAATTCTTGCGTAAAGTGTTTTGGTTATAGTAAAAAAACAAAAGTCGGAAAGATTTACTTTCGAAGAACAACAACAAAAAGTCCCACTTATGTATGTATATGTATAGCTTTTCAGATTTTACACACTATAATACAAAAACGATTAACTACGAGTTTGGTGCCTCTATACCCAACCAAAGCCTCGATTCCAGCATTACTTGATTTTTTAACAATATAGTATTTAAATGAAAATATTTGTAAAATATGAACACCACTAACACTCTTACAGCACAGTCACACGACGGTAAGAAACAATCTAAGTAAATTCAAACAGAACGAGCGCGCAGTTATTTCTTCTGCGAGCGAATTCCAGCTCTGCAGCTTCGAACTAAACTTTCCGACTATTTTGCTGAATATTGCATTTCCTTTTTTGAATTACTCGCGCATCGCCTACGACTGTACCACGATATTTTAATACCTTTAGGATTACTTTTTTTATTAAATAAATAATATTTTTATAGAAAAATATAACAGAATTTATTAGGTAAAGATATAAGTGAAAAATCAAGTTGTTTTTTTTTTTTTTTTTTTTATTGACTTTGTAAGTACCTAATTATTGAATCTATTTAAATAATATATATCTATATGAAACCAACATTCAGCCATTAAAAAAAGGCTCACAAATGGAAAACATACGAACGAACAGACAAAAACTATTTTATGTCTGTATCGTGTAAGCATGTAGCACAGTAGATCATGTAGCGAATCGACTTCTCTCCTACGTGACGTGACGTGATATTTATGACATTGATTCAAGTACGTATGTACATTCGCATTCAAAAATCCATTTACACATAATTTCGCAAGTCTTAGCTTTATTTGACACGAGTAAAAAATATAATTACTTTAACTAACAATCCATTTGAAATTAACCTGACACAACATATAAAAAAATCAAAAGCTAAAAAATAGATCATTTCAGTGTATCTGAGCGGAATTCATCTAGAAAGTATTAAGAGATCTAGACCAAGTTTTTACAGTGGCGTCGCCTCTCCGGCAGTAATGCATGTTCCATCTAAATCGGCAGTCGCTCCGCGGCGACGCGCGAATCGGTCATTGCAGAAACAAACTCGCTAACACCTCCTGATATTGTTACTGAATAACAGTAATATAAAAATGTCATAGTTTTCGTTTCCTTGTCGGTTTTAGAAGAAAGTTTTCGCTTTCTGTCTGCTGCATTTACACTATTTCAATTAGAATGGTAATTGGTTTTTTTTATGCTATCGTTGCTTCAATAAAGATTGTTAAAGCGTTGCTGTTTGCATGCACTGAGCTTTAAAATAAAAATAATATATAATTAAACCTTAGCTTGTAGCCACCATAATACTAATACATAATAGAGCTTTAACTGAATCTTATACGTGCATTTTACGAGCGTTAAACACGCCTTCGAACGTATGAAAACCACCAAGTATTTCAAGTATGTAAACGCCTCTAAATTCGCAACCAATGACGAATATCTAAAATAATAATGAAATAGACACGAATAGTTCGCGTTTCCACACAAATCAATTGCTTCACGTGTGCGGGAACACAACTCTGATTAAGATTGGGCGAGTGATGTAATCAATTACCAGCGCCGCTGTACAGCGGTGCCTTGTATGCTAATAATTACACTAAGTAGGGGAATTACAGCTGTGACACACTAGCGGTTTAACGCGTGGGCGGTTGGCTGCGTGGCAGGCAGCTTTTCTAGTTTTAATAGTTCGATGTTCTTGCCAGTTATTCTTGCATTGAATCTTGCATTGCATTCTGAACCCTAAAGTCAGAAAAATGACATTTAAATTGACGATTTCATTCGACTAGAGCATATTTTTATTGCTTTTTTCGATTCTATTGTACGTTGTAGAATTATAAGTAATATAACTACTGGAATGACTTACCGCGCCTAGTTTAATATGTAACTGATATTAAACTGAAGGACGGCTATGCGCGGTTAGCCGCCCCTGTAGTTAACCGCAAGTATCGACGTTAGAGCGCTTAGCACTCTTACGTTATAGCAGTCTCTTTTCATTTGTAACCGCTTATGTAACTGCACTGAGCAGTTATACAACCATATGCCGCGTATGACGTGCATATTAAGACTTTCTAGTCTTATCGGTCAGCCCCCCGCGGTTACCGCAAGTGTGAAAAGCGCTTAGTGCAGGAAATACGTGCGTGCCGACAATGTTTGCACGTCACACTGTCCATCCCCGTCCCATTAGCACATGTTAACTAATATTAAACAATCATTTAGAAACTGCTACGTGCAATAATTTATCAATATTACTGTAATACCTACTCAATTTGCTACAATGTTATTATGTTCAAAATATTTCGACGTATTCAAAATTATTTCACAAAAGCTCCTTTGTTATAACTTTGTATCGATAGAATTTAAATATTCTGTATTTTATGAAAACTAATTTAATCAACGAAAATATTACTTGCTTCAAAATTAGTTTCATTTTGCAAATGTAGAATATTTTATTTCTATTTTATTAGAAAAACTAGCTGCGCCCCGCGGTGTTACCCGCGGATTATAAGATTGTACTTAAAAGGTAGGTATGTTCAAATTGTAGGCCAGATGGAGTGATAATATTTAGTGCATAATTTGCAACTCAGAATAACCTACGACGATAACCACAATTTAAATGTATTGTTTAAATCTATAAACGGCGTATGTTTCGCTTTATTGTTTACTCGTAACACTGCATCAATACTGAGAGAATATGTTGTCTATGATTCTTGTCTATCTTTACTCTTTTTTTTAACGAAAGGAATGCTTATCGGGCGTCGATCGTAATCGATCGATCGGGATCGATACAGACACACGACACGTACATACACGCATGCACATACATAATTTTTCGAGCTACTCTCGATAAGCCCTTTCATTTGATACCCATATTGTAGAAATGCATTAAAAATAGCTTGGATAGTCGGCCAATTTTGATTTAGAATGACGTCATATTATTTTTCGAGTTACTCTCAACAAGGGCTATTTGATACCCATATTGAAGCAATGCAATAAAAATAACTATTCCGCTAGCTTAGATAGTCCGCTACTTTGGATTTAGAATGGCGTCACGCATTTTATCATATATTTTTATCTAAACTAAATGTATTCAAAATTTTAGCTCAATCGGTAGAAGATATCTGTTTCAAAATTGAGTAGCAAAAATCAACCTGAAAAATCTATATTCACATATTGCAAGATAAACTCGAAACGGCTGGACCGATTTTGATATAAAATGTCCAAGAACCACCGCTAGAAAACCCTCTTTCAAATAAAATAAACTGGATCCAAATCGGTTCACTCGTTTAAGTGCTATGGTGCCACAGACAGACACAGCACACAGACAAACATTGCGGTCAAACTTATAACACCCCGTTTTTTTTTGGTCGGGGGTTAAAAATGAAATAAATTAGTTTAATTATAAACTTTTAAAGACAGAAAGACTCGATTTAATTGATTCATATAATGTTTTTCATGATGTTCAAACAAACAATTAACTTTTACAATAGAATGGTAAAATTACTTGAATTAATAGTAAGCGAAATGGCTTATGGACAAATTTACTGAGGTTTACATAGGGTCAGCCCTAAAATGGTTATCTTAGCAGTAGAAAAAATAACAACTTTTAACAGAAAATAAAACGACAGCAAAGTAAAGTCGTAAAAGTTACTTTACATTTTGAAGCTATAAAAGATTACTTAGAAATCATATTAAATGATCTAACTATATCTAAAAAGTTCTGGTCTTGAGATCTTGATTTCCAGTTAATATGACAATTAGTAGGACCCTTTCAAACAATCTAAGAATGGTCAAAATTGGTCCAGTACGTCAGTGTACATACATAAATATAAATAATATGTTAATTATTTGTACCGTTTTTCACAAAGTCACTTCTGTCAAAGCTTGTTTCACGCACGATACACACTGATTCAATCATATATCACTTCACTGGTTCTGTGTAGCTGTCAAGCAGGCATTGATTAATGTTCAACTGGAAATTTCAACTTAAAATACAAACAATAACGCATTGTGTACTCGAAACAACAGCTATAATTCTTAGTGAAACATTAATTAACGTTCTCTCGACTTTATTTTACAGTCAGTTTGAAAAAGATTTTAAAACTGCAGCTAACAAAGTATTAAATTACCTAAAACTTGGCCTGAAGTGAATTTACTCTCCTTCTATTTTATAAAAGTTTAACGACTGCCAGAAGAAATATAAGAATCAAGTGTTTCTTATACTTGTTCAAAACAAACTTTTTATATATTTTATTCAAACTTTATATAATTATTCTGCATCTTCAGTAAGGAATTGTTAACACGTAGAGTAGAAAAACAGAAGTGTGTGAATGCAGATTTCACCGTTGGCTAAAAGTAAAACTTAATAATGAGAGAAAAAATTACATCTGTAAGAGTCTCACATAACGCGATCGCGAATTAAATAAAGAATAATAGTAGGTACCACTTGAAAAGTGTTAACCATTCTTAGAACTTAGTGAGTTTGACGTGTTACAACTTCTCCGCTTCTCTCTAATATCTATTTGTGCTAACCTCACAGTAGCACAAATAGATATTAGTTCAAATTATAGAAGAACCTCTAATTTGTAAATAACACACACAGCCTCACTCAAAAACCTTCGAATTAAAAATATAAATTGGATTCATTTGTTTGACTAACACAATCATCAATCAACATAGTTTTGATATTAATTGGTAATAAACTAAATGGTTAATTGGAGAAGGTTTGCAAATATTCACTGTTTGTAGAGATGGAAAACGGTTTAGCAAATATGATTAAGTAAATGTACACACATCCATCCTCGCACGGTTATATTGTTACATTTTTACACACGAAATATTTCCAACAGCTACGTACAATTGTTTATATTCTGTTTAGTCGTAACTTTCATTTTTTGTTGTTTTTTTTCTTTTAATTATTAAAAATAACAATAGAGTTAAACAGTAAAATTAATAAATAAAAATATATTTAACTAGTTCTCTTTATTTTTTTCCGTGTCAAAAATTCATAATTTTAAAGAAAACTGTATTTTTCGCTATATAAAATATCTTTCTTAATTGCAGCTGGTGTGAAATGAAAATCTCAAGCTTTAAATAAAATTGAATTTCTCGGAATATGTATTTGTTATTCATGAAAGTGTTGAATATAATGTAATATTTTCTGTTTTAAAATAAAAAATAAAAAATTAAATTAAATTAAAAAAAACATGTACATATTACTTTGCAAGTTTAATTATGTACCTATATCAAGATTATGAAAGGAAATAATAGAGTTGCGTAATTACAATGGGACAAGTTGATTTTATGACCCCGGGTTGAATGGTCAAAAGGTAGTTGAGGCCCCGCCTGCTCGATTTTAATTTGCTTGGTTAACCAAGATAGATATTTCCTTTTTAGATAGTTGCTTTGAACACTGTGACCTGCGCACAAAATTTTTCTGTATCCCAAAATAAAAACTTGATTCAATTAATCAATACGATCTAACAAAGACCAATGTTCCTCGTGTGCATGAATGTACACATTTCTAAACGCAAAACAGGACGAAGGTCAGGACTATTTTGCAAAATTTGATGCAATAAAAGTCCTATTCCCTTCCTTAATCCGTATGCCATACACTAATTTACTACACAAAGTGTATACCTATATATAAGTATATACGAGTACAAAGCATACTACTAATTCTCTATTCAGGGATACATGGTAATTAGGTGATTTTAATTTTATAAATTATTCAAATCGTTCTTTCTTTTCTAACTAATAAAACTTCCCTAAAATATAAATAGCAAACATAACCCGTTATTCTCTTGGAAGACTTTTCGTAAATACAAGTATATAATTCTATATCAATAGTCAAAGCAAGTACCACACTTTTAATTAGAGTCTGAGACGAGTAGCTGAGTCACTCTATAGTTTTTCAATAAAAAAACGAACGAATCGAACGCTTTGAAATTGTATAAATATTTGAGATCCATTTAAATTTTTTGTAAAGTTTATTTATTTTACTTCTTCCTTTTAAAATTATTTATGACTGTGTGGTTCTAGCTTTTCCTTTTAGTGACACCAGATTTACATTTTTAAATATAAACGCGACATCGTCGATACTTTAGATTTTTTTTTTTTGGAATAAAATGTAGTCTTTGTCCCAGTCCAAGGTATAAATCACCAAAAAAAAAAATGTGTTACAAAGGTCTAAACATCCAAATTCTCAAACTTTTGCGTTTATAATATTAGTAAAAATGTCGAAGAGAAACACGTGGATACGTTTTTGACATTGCATGAATTTCCACGTATATAATACCTTCGAATACTTTTATAAAGTTTTTACAGTATGCTGTGGCGAGTAGAGAACAGTTTTAGATTATTGGGAAAATAAATTAGTGAAAGAAGTATGTCAGGAGATTTATAGCTAACGACAAATGCGAGAGAACTGAGGCACTTCTTTAGAAAGGTGAAATGTTTGTCTTCAAGGTAGTACTAATTTCGTTATTTCTTCTTTTGATAACGTTAAACACCTATTCTATGAAGACGACTTAAAATTATCTATATTTATTTGTTTTTGTTTTTTTACAAATGAACAGTTGCTACAAAAAAAAAAAAAATAACAGGAAATATAATTTTCTGTTAATTTTTTTTTAATAGTAAAAATTGTTAATTACGGTAAAGCCCTACTATTGTACCTGTATAAATCCTGCGGTTTTGTGTGATATATCTGAAAACTGGGACCAGAAGACAGATAAAACACTGAAGTATTATGTAGTAAAAAAATGTTGGCAATTTCTTACGCGGTACTCATTTGCCCTTATCGCGTGTTGATAACGCGAGCAGTCGATGAAATATGTACTTATTTTGTACTTATGTTGCGGTGTCTTAGCTTGACGTGAAATACTCATTATCTCGTGTAATCACGACTGCCGGATCTGTTTTTCCTGTTTAAGAATCGTGTTATGGCAAATTTGGGCCTAAATTACTAGCTTAAAACGTGGTGCGATTTTATTGTAGTCGTGTAAAATATACTTCGATGTCGCTGATATAATCAGTTAGCTGGATTTTGTTTTTCATAAATTTTAAATTCTTAGTTTCGTTGCAGCTGCATCTTAAACAACAATAAGTGTCATTATTTAAAAGCAATAGGTACTCAGAAATTACCACATCGTTTTGATTAAACATTTTTTCGTGCTAAAAAATTCCTATTACGGAATATTAGGGCATCATCGTTACTACTGCTACTTGCTACTGATATAAGCTTATTATTATATGTACCAATTGTATATAAACACAATGTAGAATCATAGCAACGCGGGACTCGTAGTAAAGTTTGAAGAAAAGGTGCCTAGTGACTCTATCCTCTAGCAATGTGCATGAAAAAAATATGAAAAAAAGAAAAGAAAAATATATGTTACTTAATTAGGCTGCTGGAACGCTTTCATTTATCAATGAGCTGATCATTTAATCAATTTACATGTCAACTTTACCGCAGCGGCGGTTCCGAACGTGGATTCTACTAGAGAAAAAGAATTTACTATGTTATCAATAAATGTATATTTAGATCTAAATATTGTATATATTAAAGTTATAGTAAGACTTTATTTTACTTCGCTTTTTGTTCATATAAGCGCAGAGCTTCTTGTTTAACGAGACTGTATAGACGTACTACACGAAAGCGATCTTTGACATAGATGAACCACTATTATTAAACCAGCTTTGCTAGTCGTTCCTCAAAGCTAGTATTTAATAAGCGAAACCATCAAAGGCTTTTAGCATAATTATGGCTATTAGTACATATGTAACATAATCATTATGCGACTAGGTGAATAGGACTAGGTGTCTAGATAATTGTCCTTCACTACTAAACAGGTATGAAATATTAATGACGACTTATAGCCGATGCAATAATCAAATATTTAAGACAATAGATGACAGTGTATTTGACGATGATGACATAAATACAATTTATTTCCTTTAAAATCTAGTAGGTAATTTAATTATAACAAATTAATACACATTTACCATAATTTTCTTTGCTTTTCATGAAAACAAAGAACAGAACATCTAAATCTTTTAAAAATGTTTTGTTTTACCAAAAATCTTTAAACAAAACATTTCAACATATGTGGGCATAGATGAATTTATCAAATACGTAGAAAATTGCAATATAAATTGGCTTTCGAACGAAATCCCTCAGGGCAATAAATTAAATGAGGGTACATATTACCTAAAGCGAGATCTGTTTCTCTTCGCATATGCTAAAGAGCTCGAAATTAACATCGTTTCCATTTACGTGCTGCTTTGGAGATAAGAGCTATTATCATATCGAATGTGCTACATGTTTCAGAGTACAAATTTCAACATAAGCTTGATTGGTTGATATACACGGTATTATCATAATATTTGCTATATTACGATCAGTGCTATTATTATAGATAGATTCTTGACTTTTGTTATATTTTCAATGAATATTTATCAGAACAATAAATCCATTTTAATGACGTAACAAATAAATTATTTATTTCTTTATATTATAAAAAGTGGCGGATTTACATATAGGGTCATGGTGCCCGTAACAACAGCGGCACATGTTTAAGGGCGGAAAATTTTCGGAATGTCAAAATATTAAATTACTTTTAAATTGAAGACAGGAGGCATAAACATTTCTTGAATACATGAAGTATTTTTTCTTGCCTCAAAATTTGAAATAAGGTTGACGGCCTTTTTGTAACTCGAAATAGTAAATCTAAGATGAAGGGTCCTTTGTTTTCAGGAATGGGGCGGTATATTTTTCAGTTCTTAAGGGCGGCAAATATTTACTTCCGGCCCTGGGCCTAGGTGGCATCAAATCAGATTATCAAACCCGTCACTTTTTAGGGCTCCGTAGTCAAAATGAAACCCTTATATTTTCGCCATGTCCGTCTGTCTGTGCATCTGTCTGTGTGTACGCGGCATTGTTCCAAGACTCTTAATACTAGAAAGCTATGATTCGGTATGAGTATGCATATGAATCACACCGAGATAGTCGCACAAAAAAATCATTGAAAATGTTTTTTTTTCGAGGTGTCTTCCCTATGTGTAAAGTGAGACCAATTTTTTTCTCATTTATACCATGTTGTGGGGTATCGTTGGATAGGTCTCTTAAAAATGTTATAGGTGTGGGAAAATCATTTTTTCTCAAACTGTTTTCAAAATATTAAGCTTTAAAGTGTCAATTTTTCTTAGAGTCAAGTGTCTCCCCCCTCTACCCACTAAACTGTTGCTTTT
>DVXP01002824.1:0-12123 GCA_018235645.1 Junonia grisea | reverse complement strand
AGACGGCAATCGCTCTGCGTAAAAATCGGTAACCTGTCAAAACTTAGGCTAGAATAAAGCAGACCCTGGTTAAGTCCGGGAAAATGCTAAGAAGCAGAAGAAGGAAGGTAATTTGGAAACCAGCGATTTCTGAATTTCAGTAAGAGTCATCAACATTTTTTGCCATAAGCATATCGTAGATAAGGTTAGAAGATCGATAGACATCACATTTTAGTAAATACATGTTAGCTTTTTAACCTAGATACTTTAAAAAGGTAGATATCATTGTCAGGATTGCTAAGTTTTTAATATGTTAGTGTTCACAAACTTTCAAATACAAATGCCAATTTCATAAGTGTATGCATGTTTGTCCGCGCGTAACTTCCAAACATGGAATAAAATTTGAAGTATATCTAACTGCCTACCTTACTTTACTCGTATTAACACATTCAGTGCCCACGACCTACTTGTGGGTCGTCGCTATAGGTAGCTATACTGCTATAGAAAGGATAACGCTACGCCCAAGACCGTGCCCAAGACCAACCTGCCTGGCACAAATTTTTTTATCAAAATTTCAAAATGAGTTATATGTAATTAATTATTTAATAACAATACAAATATAATTAATAAATTTAAAGGAGAACTTTTACTTATAAAAAGTAAACCTTTGAGCTTGAATTACGAAATTTTTAATTTAGATACCTTAATGTTTTTTTCATTATTTAATTATCAGCATTTTCTTATTACGTATTGTTTGTTGTATTAAAAATATTTTTTTTTATGCGTAAATATTTTTTTACTGTCAGTTTCATAATTAAAACATATTATGATAAATGAAACTTTTATATCTATTAAAATGCATATTATAATGAACAAAAAATTTTGTAAAATTCTACTAAGTTATTTTGCACAATCCTGAACGTATCTTGCGCAAAAAAATATGGACCCGACAGGTGAGTTTTGGGCATATGGAGACGGTTACTTCGTCATCTTGCATTTGGACTCACCTGTTGGGTTGTTATGTATATATAGCGTTTTTTTCGTGGGCACAGGATAGTCGATTCCTATTTTGAGCTGGGCAGCGAATGTATTAACAGATTTACCCACCCATCTCAATCCCCCCTCCTAAACTAACTTAGTTAACCACGATTCGTCTGTCCTACCCCTACAGTATTTTTATAAAACCAGAGGCGCGGAGGGTGAGCAGCCTCTCCGCTTTTGCGTAACGAAGCGAAGGCAGCCATGCTCACCTCCGCAGCCTCGGCTTGCGCTCGTCCGCTCCGGCTCACACGGCGCCTTCGCTTCGTGTCTGGCAGCGCCAGAGACGTTACAGATGTAGTGTTTATTAAGAAATAATTCACCCAATTCGATTTACTACTTCATAAACTGGCGTTTTGTGTTAATTTTACTGCCCTTTAGATTTTTTGATTATCCCTTTGCTCCGCCTGGCACTTGCCTGTCCCACCAAAAGTTGTTTTTGACTTAGGGGCTATTTTGGAGAAGCTCCTCTGCCCCTAATTTGGTGATATAGTATGCGCACGTTTACATATTATTATGCTTTTCTCTTAAGACATTTTGCAACATTGGCTACGTTTTTATGAAATAAAAAATATCGCACAACATATACAAAAAAAAAATCAGCCAAATGGCGACATCTCTTTTTTTAGTTTACACTTCATACAAATGAAAAATATTACTGCTATTTAAGGTATAAAATAAAAATAAAATAAAACAAACACAATTGCCTACACATTACTTTATTGAATAAATTACAAAATCGCAAATGCAGGCAGTATACTCGCATAAGTTACCATTTCAAATAAACATTGAATAATTCCTAAAACAATCATACAAAAAAGGTTCACCGATGACTACTTAGCGTTTAACAGCCCCAGCATACTATGGTCTCTATCAACCAATAGTTTATTAGAGTCTTTATAATTATAAAAAGATAATAATAATATATACTATTTATTGGTGTTTAAAAGTTTTATAAGGTCTTCTCGAATATACCGATTCATTTATTGGTATTTTCTCTACTCCCAAGTGACATTGACCTAACAATGTGTATTAAATTAACCCCAGTTTTCATCGATTATTTAGTTGGCCGACTAGACTATCGGCCGATAGAAAGTCCACAGTCTACAAGAGCTTTTAGGTGAAGCGTACTTTGGAATGGTTTACAATAGCCTACGAGTCTTAATTTGTTAGAAAGATCACATATTATGGGGAAGCGGTGAAGTGAGATTAATCGACGTGAGACATACTTTATTTCATTAATTCGTAATAACTCTTGTTCTATTATTAAAAGTTATAGATAATAATGCTGATGTACACACTCGCTAATATGATATTGAATAAGCATGAGTGTGGACACAGCATTAGTTTAACACGACAATTCCTAAGCATTTTTACATCACACTAAAAAACTGACATTATCCAAAATAAAAATCCACTGATCATCTTTAGATATTTTCCATATGGTAAGTATGTCTAACGCCGGACAGTCACACAAGTAACGCCTATAAAAACTTTATTCCTCGATCCTAAATATTCTCAAAGCATATAACAGTATCGGTGTAATAGGTATCCGAATACACAAGTGGTCTAAGCAAAAAAATAGATAGTTATGCTACGGCAAATTCAATTAAAACATCACTTAGACCGCTTGTGGACTCGGACGTCCAAAATATTTTTATTTATTCATCAAAACAAACCTCATAATCCTATTAAGTAGGCGTAAAATTATTTAACTTATATTTTAGTTATTCTCGCCATTTATCAAAATACATAATTGGGAATTGGTTTGTGATATTGGGATTGGTTTTTTACATGATTGCTGCAATTTTTAATAAGTTTTTGGTTTCCGTAGGCGGTATATTGAAACATTGATATAAAGTGCTGGACTGAACTTGATGAAATGAGGATGAAAGTACAACTAACGAGTTATTGACATTATATACAAATAAAATGTATTATTTGATTCAAATTGCTTATGTAAAACTTAAACAGTATTGGAAACAAATTATTGAACAAATATTGACGTCACGCAGCCCGATTTCGAGTGCAATTATTTTTCTTGTTTAATTTTGATTTGACAAGGTACATCCAGTCCAGTTCCCTATATCAAAAAAAAAAAAAAAAAAAAATTCATCAGTCTAACATTGTGGTCTGAAATCATAAAAATACATAAAAAATAAAGTCTAACAAGCTAAAAAAAATAAAAAAATTAATGTCAGGCATTAATAAAATCGAATCTACATTAAGACTGTATATATAAAAAAAACTGACAACATTAAAAAACCAATCCCAATCCACTCATCCGAATCCGATTAGACTTAATCTTCTCAGCCAAAGTTTGACGGTGTTGCTATATCAATAAAACATAAAACCTCGCAACATTATGTCAATAGTGTTGCTAGTGTATAGCGATGAGGCCGGATTCGAGTAGTTTCTGTATCTTGGCGGCAATGTCTGGGTTTTTCAGGTGGTCCTGTAGGGCCTGCGGGTCTTGTTGCATCTGTTCGAGGATGCAACGCATTGCCGGGTCCCGGAGGATGGCCTGCACCTCTGGGTCGGCCATGGCTCGTTTGCGGACCTGGGGATTATATATTTGTATGATTATGGTGAACACAGCATTGAAAGGAAGCTATAGTGTCAACGTAAAAAATCTCATCATCTAACTATCATATTTTCCGACTTTTTAATTGTAATTGATAAAGATTTTAAAGGTTACAGGTTAGATAAAATTCTCAGAGTTAATTAAAAAAATATAAATTTCAATCCTCATCCATGAATTTTTGCAATTGTAATATTAGAAGTTCGGAAAGAATAAGATATTTTTATCGTAGAATAACGAGCTGTTCAAAATAAAAAGCTTTGCATTACTCAGAGGGACAAAAAATATCCACGCAATAGTCGGCAAAAGCTAGTATACAATTTTAACAAAAATTCAATTTACAAAGTAACCTACACCCTTACACATAAAAATAATTATTCAATTTCTGTAAATTCTTCTTTTTCAACAAAAATATATTTCTTACAAATAAAATGAGCAATATAAAAAATGATAAACCCACCTCCTCAGGGTTAGAGTTGAGCTGTGTAGAGCAGGCTCGGTAGCCCTCAAGAGCTTCCGCATTGCTCGGATCAAGCTCCAGAGCTTTCTGATACGCGTTGAGAGCTTTCGCAGGCTGTTGCATACCCTGGAAATAAATTAGTTATAATTAGTTCAATATTAAATCTAATATTACAATACTCTGAATGTATTTGAAAAATTGAGGTAACACTTTAAAAGTACATTATTTTTTAAGATAAGACCAGACGATTTTAATACAAAATATATAGTAATGCAGACAATGCCTTGAGCAACAGCCTGTATAAGAATTATAGGAAAAGAAGTTAAGTAAAAAATAAAAAAGGAATGAAAACAAATATATTATTATACTCTGAACATTTTTCCCAGCTTTTTACCAGGGTCGCCTTGTAGCCGAAAGTTCTAGTCGAGCAGCTGTAGTATACCTAGTAGAAGAACTCACTGGAATAATCTTGCCCTTCCGGATCCAGCCCTTGATGAACTTAGGGTCCAGCTTACATGCTCGCAGTCCTTCAGTCCTAGATCCGAGGCAACTTAGAATAAAGTATTATATAACAGTACTCACTTGTAGAATCTTGCCCTTCCGAATCCAGCCCTTGATGAACTTAGGGTCCAGCTTGCAGCATTGCTCACAGTCCTTCAGTCCTAGATCGAAGGCTGCCAGCTTTGTATAGCAGGCGGCACGATTTGAATACAGTTTAGGGTCGTCCGGGTTGCGTTTGATCGCTTCTGTGTAGTGCTTCATTGCGGTGCTGTAGTCACCTGGATGGGAGGAAAAGATAATTTTGTTTTATGTGGAATTATTTAGTTTTGAGCTATGTGCATGATGCTGGCGCAGTCTAACGTTAACGGTATGAGTGATGTATGTTGTTATACTAAATAACTTATTTCAAGGCAAGTAAAAAAACTACCCATGCCATGCTATTTCTATTGAAAAGATTTAATGATAGATATATTCTTTTATTCTTTATAAGTCAAATGATCATTGGTATTTTCTGTTTCTCCTAATTGACATAATATTTATGTTATAGATGGCGCTAATCCAACGTCATAAAAATCTGCTATTAAATGAACTCTTTTGAACAGTATGAAAATCTCCCACTAAATACACACTGAAAACAGTGAAACACTATTCTAGAACAATAGTCTTACCTTTCTTAAAGTAATCATTTCCGAGCTCCTTCTCCTGTTCAGCCTTCACGGGGTCGATGTAGGCTTTCTTCTCCTCTTCAATAATTCTCTTTTCCACTTCGCTGAGCAAAGTCTTGATCTCCGGCGTACGATGTTCCGACATCGACTTCTCATAGTACGTCTTGGCTAGTTTCCATTGCTCCATCTTTTTGTAGGCGTTACCTGTTTTTATAGAGTAGAGTACAAGTTTTGTAAAATTGAACTGGAAATTCTTAATATTAAAAAGCAAATTGTCTATCGTTATGTACTTACACCTCAACCTATGAGTGTCATTATAAAATCATAAAATTTTGTCATAGCATATTTTTTAGTCCTGGTAAAGCACTAAGTATTCTTGGAATAGAAAAATAAATTTTAGGCCGTTCGGCTCAAATAAATCTACATCGCGAGTATGGCTCGTGCACAAACTTATAAGTAACATAACAATTCTTACCCAAAGCACCTATTGTTATGTAGTTTTATGACAACTTTAATTTATGCTAAATTACGTACAAAATTATAAATTATTATGTGACATAACACAACAAAATAGTGCAACAATGTAAATCTTATCATACTTACCGATCCTAGTGAAAGCCTTGGCAATCAGCTTGAAATCAGCCCTATTCTCTCTGCCAATTTCAATCGCCTTCTCACACTCCTTGATACACTTTTCATACTCCTTCTGTTCGAAGTACACTGCTGCGATATTCGTGTAAAAGGTTATATCTGTAGGATCGCTTTCAATCGCCTTAGTGTAGTGGACTAACGCGTTCTCGAAATCCTTCTTCTTATAACACTCATTGCCTAAATCTTTTTCCTGTAACGCTTGAACGCGATGAGGTGGTAAGTCTTCGTATTTTGGTTTGGCTGGTTCTTCTTTTTTAGGCGGTGGGTTTGGTTTAGGTTCTGATGCTGGTGGTTGCTCGTCAACGTCCATTGGCGTGCCAATGTTCAGGCTCAGCATGACGGATAGCGTTTGCATTAAACGCATGTCTGACATGTAGGGATCTAAGGTGGATAGGTCGTTGGGATTCACGCTCTGGAATGAAATGGTAATAATGTGATCAGTAAAATTGATATTTTTATTGAGGTTGTCCCATTTCAATGGGAAGTTTTACTGTAGCCTTAAACTATAATAAGGTCCCAACATTCAAGGGTTTGGAAACAAACACAAAAACAAACCATAACAGACAACAATATGGTCAATAAATATTGGTGGATATCATGAGTCATGATGGTCATGAACGGATCTAACCTGCGACAGATAGCGCTTTAGTCAGTTGCAGTTGCCACTGCGTCAATAGTGTCGTCACTATTATAGAGGTATTAAAGCACAAGGCAGTATCATAATATGTAAGAACTATAGTGTGACTTGTACAAATCCTTTCTGTTTATCTATTAGACACAGTGGAGGATTTATCCACAGGCCCGTGAGGCTCGAGCCTAGGGCGCCAGATTTTTAGGGGCGCCAAAGTTGCAAATGAAACAAAGCGACCTTTTATTTTTTTTTAGCAAAATAGTATATCAAAGATAGGGAATAGAGGGTGTCAAGCTGTTTTTTTTTTACCTCATTTCGTAAATGTCGCGTAGAGGATGGCTAAGTTAGTAAGCTAGGCGGCTACGCCGTATGAATCAGGGCCTAGGGCGCCAAATATTGGAAACAAGGCGGACAACCTTTTTTGTTTTAGTTCATTTCGTATTACCTATCTAAGCAGTTTATTGTTGCAGTGTTACTTTAACAGTAGCAAAAAATACATATATCATCACACTTCTTATAACAAAGGTTTCATAACTCTTATTTTTTTTCTATTCACATAAGTTCTGTATACAATGACTGTTACATTTTAACCTTCCCATTGTTCTCAATACTAGTCATACAGTAAACATATATGAAAGTAGGTATGTATGAGAATTTTTTTCTTAATTTTTTGCAAGACAAGCATTTTTTTGCTGATTATCATTGCTCTCTTCTAGACTGGTTGCTTCTCGTGACTTCGTTCGTTTTAATTTTTGTGGAAACCTGATTTTGATGAATCCCATCAAATTCACACAGAGCTGCCGTTAGCATGAAGCATTATTAAACTAAGCTATATTTTTTATTATGAAGAGGTAAAATATGTATGTAAATAATACTAACTAATAATAACTTAAAAATTACTAGACCAATTTCAAACACTCTTTCAATATTAGAATCCCCGATTAAGCATTCTTATGAATTTACGATAACCACTTGCTGGCAGTACTTTTAATAATGAAACCGCATATGACTTTATAACTGGTAAGTCCAATTACATATTTACTGTCTGCCTGGTAGGTTTTTAAACCCAAATGACTAAATCAATTTTGATGAGTTTTAGTATCAAAATAGATACTAATATCAAAGCAGGTA
This sequence comes from Junonia grisea, assembly GCA_018235645.1. Taxonomy (NCBI): domain Eukaryota; kingdom Metazoa; phylum Arthropoda; class Insecta; order Lepidoptera; family Nymphalidae; genus Junonia; species Junonia grisea. The sequence continues at coordinate 4,486 of DVXP01002824.1, read as the reverse complement.
GACCACGGGTAACAGCTAATTAGCTAATAACACGAAGGTACTTACAACCGTGTATGAATTATAAAACAATCAAATTCGCATGACATTTCCAGTAATCTTATTTTGTATTTTATTTAAAGGTGAAAGTTTACAAGAAAGTAAAGTAATGATTAAGTGTGGGCAGAAGCAGATGATAACACTATACACAATTAATTATACTATAAACAATGTAATAAATGCATTAAAAAAGAATCCACTATCTTGTCACAGTCTATAAAAACTGTGACTGTCTTTTATCAACATAATCAACATATAATTATAAATTATAAAGACACCTAATACTTAATTCTTGATTTAAATCTAGGTCAATTGATATGAATAATTACCATAAACTTAGTTACAATTAATGCAACACTGTGACTTATGGTTGTACCATTCTGTAGCTATAGAAATGGATGGAAAAAAAGAAATAACCTTTTTTATATAAAAACCATTGCATATGTCCTGCTAAGGTTCTGCATCAGGGTTCAGAAAATACATTTAACACAGAAACAAACACCCAGACCCCAATAGACATCTTGCTTATTCAAATGTCATAAATAGAGATTAAATACATGACTATGAAGGAGCTTCGATATAAATTATGACTCCAAGTGTTTTAGTTCAAATTTATTTAGAATTTAGAGATCTCAGTTCAAAAATGGTTTAAGAGACATGTTTTTGAAAAAGATAATCAAAGACGAGTAAATGACATCTGCAGTATCTTTGTGACTATCTTACTTCAGCTAACCAATATGTGGATGATAGTAAGCTATAGGCACAATAAACATTATATTTTGTATAACAAATGCATAAATATAAGAATTTACAAAAACTTAAATTCTGACCAAGATATATGTCATGGTAGATTAAGGTAAAAAAAAATCTAATTAAATTTTAGTCTAATAAACATATCTTGTATATTCAAAAAGATGCCAGTAGATAATACTGAAGTATTTATAGTAATGTTTCAGATCAATAAAATTTTATTGATACTTGAGTTTTCACCTGCGCATCAAGTTTGAATTGCAATAAAATAAATTTGTATGGTATTATATTTTGGGAATCATCATGTTTATTTTAACAATGAGTGTGTTCTAATAATAGCAATCAAGGTTGGATGCACACTTGTGCTGCAACTTAAACATATTATTGCTTTTTAGGTTATTTTTATTTTCTTATTTTACTTTTATAACACTATACTAATTGAATTAAAATGTTATAGAACATGTTTGTCTTTTTTGGTATATTTCTGTGTATGGATGTTTCTCAAATGGATTTAAAATATATTTACACTTCTTTGTCTTTGTTAGATATCAAACATTTTACACTGCACTATCAAAAGCTATAAATATTGAGTATATAAAATTATTATTATCAAGAAATACAAATGGTACATACCTTGACCATTTTGACGTACTCCGGATCCTTTAACCATTCTCTGGTTTGAGGGTCAGCTTTCAGCTTCTCAAATAAGGCTTCTGATCGTATCTTAGCTTCCTCCGCCTGCTTCTTAACGTTAGCCAGCCCTTCAGCCAGTTGAGCATTGCCAGGGTCTAACTCCAAGCCCTTCTCGTACGCCTCGATCGACTCATCGAACCTCCAAAGATATGCCAAGGCACTACCTTTTCTAGAATAACCTTTACTCCAAGAAGGATTCAATGACACCGTTTTGTTAGCGTCCTCCAGTGCTGCGGCATATTTTCTCGACTTCGCGTAAGCTGCCGAACGATTACTATACAAAACGTGGTTTTTTGGATCTAATTCGATTGCACTGGTGTAACATTTAATCGCTTCATCGTAATTCTCCGCAGCTAAAGCCGCGTTACCCTTCTCTTTCAACTGATTCACCTGAAATAATTTTTTCTTTATTGTTTGCTCGATAAACCGTTCAAAACAGCTGAAGTCGGCATAACCTTACCTGATCCATGATTATAATATTTTATTTTTTATATATAAAATTCAGATCACAATATTGTGAATTAATCACTATCACTGTAATTTATATTTAAACTTCGCACACTTATCTCGCAATTGTACAAGTATTTTCAACAATTCTAAAGTTCTAGACCTCAGTATGAATTATGAATGAACGGACACTGACACTTCAAATTCGAGAATTTTCTAGTTAAATGCAATTCATACTGCAAAATAAATAATGGCAACACTTTGATACAATATTAGATATTAAATTAGTTTTTTGGAATTATTTTTTCCCTAATTGAATTAATAAATTTAATTTTATGTTTTTATGTCTATTTTATAGATGTAAATTAAAATTTATAAGTTTATTGGCGATGCATACAAAAACAAAATTATGACAATATTTGAACGCTTCTTTAAAACATTTATAATCTGTTTACTGTTAGTGTCACGCTAATCGCTATTTTGTAGTATTCGTGATTACAATTGGCGAACGTTGTGGGAAATACCAAGTGAAATAGTGGTAATCGATGGCAAAGTGACCATTTCCGCGGCTAAAACCTAAACGGGTCGCGCGCTCCCGTAACTCCTGGTGATTCATCGCGGCTTTACATACGATTATCACCATGGACACCGATGATGGTGAATCTTCGAGCAGTGGGCCTATGTCCAGCTTAAACAGCCTATTTTCGTTCACAAGTCCCGCTGTAAAGAAATTACTCGGCTGGAAACAGGTAAGTTTAGCATTAATCTTGTAGAATTGACAAAAATCAATGCAGAAATACCATTTCCTAAAGTTGACTCCAACGTCCTGTTTTTAATATAAATATCGTTTAATAATAATAAAACATAGATTTATAAATCTTGTTGTGTTAAATAATTGAATTATTAACGATTATAGATAAATTATTTAATAAATTGGTTAGAAAACTTTATTTTATAGTTGCACTTTGATGATTTAGATCTAGCACTTAAAATGGGGAAAAGTGATTAAAATTGAGTTTGTTATCGATGTAAATATTATGAAATATTCGGACATAGCTCAAAACACTTATAGATCAATAATGAGATGTAAAATTACAATACAAATATGTTTATATCAAAATTGTCATTATTTTTAAATGCAAAGGTGCTCATCTATGAAGTTCCTGGTTTTATTACTTTAACTCAACGTTTATAAGTAAATTTAAAGCTATTTAAATGAAAAAAATTAGCAGTTTAGAAACATTTACTAACCTGCAACATTGTAAGGCTGTTAAGATTCTATAATGTCAAGGGAGTTACAGTAAATTTATGACTTATTATTTTACTATGAGACTTAAATTCCTTGATACATCTCAATCATAAATTATTATATTAATAAGAATTGACGTTCGGAAATATCAAGTTATTAATAAAACTATAAAACCACAAATATTTTTATGACCGTTTTAAATTTTTATGACAAAAATTCATAAAGTTGTAATATATAAAAAATGTTTTTAATTAATACCTCATTATCAAATCAAAATTTATTTTAACAAGTGGTTTATGAGTTTAAATTTTGAATAATTATTTTATGGCACTCATTAAGAATGTAAATTCAATGATCAGGAATGTTAATAGTTGTGTCTCTTAATTATTTTCTAGACATTAACAAAATTTTAATTTATTTTTACATGTAAGTTGTGTGACTATGTTTATAGTATCTATTTATATGTACTAAGTTGTCACCATTTAAAAATAAATTAGGACATAAAATTTCATTTAAAAAAAAAAACTCCCAATAAAAATATAAAAGCCAAGGTGCCAAACCTTGTATTTAACTTTTAATTTGTTTTGGGTTTAGTCATAACACATTGAATAACAAAAAATTAGTAATGTATGCAATGTAACATTACCTATTTGTGTGAGTAATTTGAGTTATTTACTCATTCCACTGCAGTTCTGTGAAGTAATATAATAGTATGCTTATTTATGAAAACGTCATGTTTGCATGTTAGTGAAAATGTAATGTAATAATGATTGTAAATATTAAGAAAACACTGAATTATTTTGTCTTTACCCATAATTATTAAAAACAATATGTCTGTTTATTTATTATTTTCATGTTATTCGATATGTGAGGAAATAATATTAAACTTTAACATCAATTCAAAAATTAACGAAGCGGCCCATAGCTCGATCGACTAGAGCACCTGCCCCGGCAAGGCAGAAGGTGTGCTTTGGAATCCCACTGTGTCGCTAATTTTTGATTTGATGTTAAAGTTTAAAACAATCTAACTTCCAAACTTTATTTATTGAAAATGATTAATCACACCAGTAGGTCATACTCAGCTAAATAAATAAAGCAAAAAATCAGTTGCCAGTAGGAAAACTAATATTAAACTTTTTGCATTTGCCTATTTCTATCAATGTTTGATTTCCTTATATCAGTACCAAGAAAAACACTTTTTATGGGTTCGTTCAAGTATTACGTAACGCGATTTGGGGGGGAGGGGGGGTCTTGCAAAATGTTACGGCGCGTTACAGGCCCGGGAGGGGGTATTACCACAAAACGTTACGT
>DVXP01002823.1:0-12123 GCA_018235645.1 Junonia grisea | reverse complement strand
TACGTAACGCGTTGTTGTTATACCCCCTCCCGGCCCCATAACGCACCGTAACGTTTTACAAGATCCTCCCCTCCCCCCAAACTGCGTTACGTACTACTTGAATGAACCCTAAGGAGAACTTCTTAAAATGAATCGGCCAGTAAAGTCGTGATGATATCTATTCATAAGTTTTAGTTAAAAGGCATTTTTTTTTGTTATATTTTTTTTACTTTTTCGACGATTTTTATATTTTCTTGATTTTGTTAACATAACATAGCCTATACATATCCCACTGCTGGGCATAGGCCTCTTCTCCTATTAGGGATGTGTCAGAATTTCTTCCGGCACATGCAGGTTTCCTCACGATGTTTTCCTTCACCGCCGAGCTCAAGATGAATTAAATAGTATAAGATAATATTAGTACAGATATAACTTATTTATTTTAAGGTAGAACTCCGCTGCTGCTATCTGAAAAGTAATAGAAAAGTCCTGAAATATTAAGTGTCGTTTTTTCAAACAACTTCAAAACTAAATTCAATCTAAATACTTAAATGCATCGTTTCGTCACTGCACTTGAATGATTTAGTGATTTTAAGACATTTATGTTAGTGTACTTAAATATTACATTTTTATTACAAAACGATAAATTCATATTGATGAAAACAGCATTAAAAGTCCTGTTTAGAGTTTAAATCATATCGCTGTCTGATGCCGCCAACACATATGTAAGAAACCAAGAGAACATAATACGATTTCTTAATTTATTATTCTAATTTTAATAAACTTTTTCGATATTCTAAAAACATCTCACTTTAAGAAGTGATATATCACCGGTCAAGACAGCTAAAGTGCATATAAAAGAATAATAACTCATTTTGATTTCCGGCTCTCTCGTCGTGTGTATGTTTATCCATTATATTATTCCTCGGTTTCAAAATTGAATAAATAATCGTATTTTTTTATTTATTTTTAAATATTTTACCAAATCTGTAGGTGAAATGTTGGTCATATATTATGGACGTTGACTTTTTCGTTTAAATGTTACAATATCACGTATTGTTAAACTAACTCTCTTTGGCGGTTTCACTCACAATAATATACTTGTCACATTTGACGTTTATGATCACCGCATATGAGTGCTGGCTTGAACTTTAATAGCCTGTAATCTTCCGCAATAAACAAGCTGTATGACAAGAGCCTCAGACAATTGAGCTGAACTCATTAAAACAAAAGAATTTTTTAGCCCTGATCATTGGTATTAATAAATTGCTATCAAAACGATTATATCAATCCAAATCGCTATTAAAATACGTATTTGGGATCTTAAAATAAGATGCAAAAACGACCGCCCTGGGAGCCTCCGTAAAAATATGTGTTTATATTCGAAATGGAATCAAACACTTATAAAAACACAATTTGATGGCCGTTGTAAAGTTATAAACGAAATCTTTAGCTCGCCATCGGTCGTAATCGAGTTTTGTTTATTAGTATTTTTATATGACAAAAAGATAATTGTGTGCGGTTATCTTTGCATTAAAAATATTAAGTTCGTTTTGATTAATCGTAAAATTTTGGTACTTTGGTTGTCTGTGGACTGCGGCTTGCTGTCGTGCATTTTGGTCTGTAGGAGATAGTATAAACCTTAGAGATTTTTAAAAAGTGAAATAGACTCATTTAATAAATTATGAGATAGATCGATAAATAAACATCGAAGTAAGGAGAATATTTCATACTAAATACAAAATAAATGCGAATAGTTTTATAGTGAGAATTAATATATTTTTAATTATTATAAATGCAAGAAAATCATTGAATATATTATATTGAAACATAGACTTTTTATCAACATACCATGCGGGTGAAGGTTTAAACACTAAGTCTATGATTATTTTATAACTTTACGAACTGTCTTCTTTGTTCCATAAAATTATGAATATTTTCCAGTCGTTCTTCTTTAGTAATGGAAAATACTGTGAATGGTCAGTACACGTACTTTACCACCATAATGATCTTGAATGAAGTTAAAAAATAACCACTTTCTCGGAAGTAATTTAGATCGTACGGTATCAGGTTCGCTAAAATATTTTAAACCTTACATATATGATTTTAAAGAACACCATCATTAACTATAAGTAAGTCCCGCTGCAGGTTTTGGTAAATATGACAGTGCAAATAATTTCGACGTTTTTGAATAAGTTATGAGTTGAGATTTATGGTCTTTAACCGCAAAGTTAAGTTTGTCCACGTTGACGGGGAAGTTGTAATTATAATAATCTACATCTGTATTATTAATAACAGCATCTACGGTGGTCCGGTATTTAAAAGCTGTCAATTATAAGATGTTTTTTAGTCTGATTCATAATCGCATCCAAAATGTTTGCAAAAAATAATAATAGACTTGCGTTTTATTTTAAAACGATCTGCACAGGATGGTCGCAAAAAATATCAATTGCAACCAATATAATTATGAAGTATGACAGCATTACAGCTATTTATTGCCGAAATGGACGTACAAATTTCAAATAAATCATCATCGCCACCGAATCGTTATTCAACAAACAGAGAACAAATAAATGATGTACACATTCGCAATGAATTTCAATTTGGAAGTAATGAATGTGATGATTTCGACCGTCTTAACGACCTCCGCAGTAAATCACCGGCGATAATCTTTAGGTATTCTAAATAAAAGCAGATAAATCACGCGGCCCCTCTGAAAACATATCGCCTTTTATCTTGTTCGCTGCAACTTGTTTTATTAACACGCTACGAATTGGTTTTAAACCGAATTTTTATGGAGCAGATTTTTCTAATCGAAAAGAAATCTTTTAAATTACTATTCTGATTAGATTTTGACCTTTTTGCATAATCACAAAATAATGGTTTATTTAATTTTTAAAAAGTTAAATACCCCAGCCATTAAAATATCCATGGTATTTAATAAGTGCATAAATAAAATACAATATCAATTGCATAAACGCGAACAAAAACTTTGATGCAAGTGTTCCAAACGATGGAATGAAGTAGCGTGTCGAATTAACCCTAACAAGAAAATACCTTTCCACAGTCATTGAGACATTTCCGATTCGTCACAATACGGATACATTTCAACCTGTCAACACGCACTATTTTATCGAAGCCGACATCACACGATCAAATGACCGATGTGATATCAATATTCCTATATCTTTAAAAATATTTTCACGCCTTTATATTTATGGTGTTTTCACGCCATAAATCCGTCATCGTCAGATGGCCCTCACGATTTCTATTCGTATATCTGTGATCTGCTGTGGGACGAACAATGGTCTAGTATTTTCTGTTTTCAATATTTTTGGCCTCTTTGCCTGTATTCTATTGTCTCGAGATATCATCTTCATATGCTTTTAAAATGCTGTGATTTAAGTTCTTTCCGAGACTATTGTCTGTGGTCTAAATGTAGTTTATTGCAAAAGTGTCAGAGTGTTACCAGCGACAGTAAATTTTAAATAACAAAAGATTCTGAGAGTGTCTAAGACAGAAAACTGATTCCCTAAAAAATATTTTAGTAACGTAGATCAAGAGTATGGATATCTAATTGATTAAGCGATAAATAACCATAAGTTTAGTTTCAAAACATTTGGAACCATAAGACTATTTAGAGGAACTGATAACAGTATAATTTACGACGTCTGGCCCGTGCCTCGCATTAAATGTGAAATGAAATGTTTGTTCTATCGAGATTTGATGCGCTTTTCAGCTGTGAAGAAAGCAAATTAATTATCTTTTATTTTACTGTTTTACTGGTATTTTAAACCAATGGCTTATATGACGTAAACCTAACTATTGACATTTTTTGTCAGGAAGTCAAACTGATTGAAAATTAAATAAAAAGTCGGGATGATAAAAATAATTAATATACGCGATTTAAATCCGTTTAAAGTAGTTTTATTTCAATAATTGAAAATTACTTATAGTCGTAAAGAGGAAGAATCCTCTTTTTTACCAGAATCTTAGTACCCTTGAAATAGTACAACTATAATAATATAAAATACTGCTTGCGTTTTAGAAATATGTAGTTTCTTGAATTTTATACTGCTGGGTAATCAAATATTTTTTTTAAATATTTCATGTACATACACGGACATTTACACTTTTATATTTGGACATTAGACAAGATTATAGATTTTCGTAAATAAATCGCATAGCGAACACTTGCAGACAGTAAATTACGTTTCCACAGGTCATTCTCCTAGCACGTAACATATTCTGAAACTACGCCGTGTGTCGTGTGACCCACTTTCACTCTTGTCACGTTCGTGATAAGAGCACAAATCGCTCGCGGCTTCCTAATTGTCTTTTGCCTCCGTTAGACTAATAAAATAGTTTTGAATAGAAATCTAGAATAAAGCCTAGAATTTGGGTTGTGAATCCTAGGTTTAAACCTGAATATACTCTGTGCTAGTTTTGTTTTATTTTTGTGCCTGCCTAAATATTTATTCACTTGTAGAGTAGAGGCAAATAAAAAAAAATCTTTAACGTGCATAAAATACAAAATATCATCTTCACTTAATAGAAGTGAACAGTTTTAATAATATTCATTATTTTCTAAATCAGAAACCACTGAAACCAACAGTAACATTATAAAGATCTCTTGGGCCAACGACGTTTATTATTATATCGTATGTTTCCAAACTTTTCCTGGCCACCACCCGGTGGTAATAGGTGGTGTATTCACACGATAAAAATTTACTACCTATTTAATATCGCTTTTTTATCATTTTACATTTATTTCTTATTTATAAGCTAAATTCAAATCCAAACAAAACAATTAAAATTTTAATGACCTCATGTTAACAGAATATTATCAAAATTTATATATTCATTATAGCCTTCTAATTACTTGCGTTAATGTCTCGGGGTGTGTCGCGGGGCGGAGACGATATCAACATAATTCAGACTTGAGAGCGGCTGGGACTCATATTAGATATTTGCATGTTAGAATCCAAAGCATTTAGTTTCCTTTTAAAGTGACTTTATAAATAGTAATTTTATGTCCAACATGGCCATTCAACAAGGAGTTTATTAGTATGTACTGTCTGGAACGGACTATTTTGTCTCTTAATAGAGTTGTACTCGAGTTTTCTAATGAGATATGAAATGATTATGTTTAATGTTATTATTGTAAGATATTAATTTATTACTGGTACCAATACATGCTTATGTTTTGCAAAGTGCACGACAAAAGCATTAATTAGGAAAGTTTCTGCATAAAGAGAAACTTAATTCGTTCTTTATGCAAGTGAAATTAGACAAATATCTACAAAACATAGATTTACGTGTCTGATACCACCATAACAATTCTACTTAAATGCTAGGTATAATTACATTGTTACATTATTACATATGTACAGTCAAATCTGATTATTATAATTTATAGGTAAACTGGGTTTGTATACTATTACTAATATTTGCAACCAACAAAGCCATTAAAGTTATTTTAAACCTCGTGAACATAATCCATTTTGATGACAAAACGAATCAAATCTAGTTATCAATTACCCATCTCGAGATGCTTTTACCCATCTATCTTAGGCAATAACGTTTTCTATTGATAGTCGTATTTCAGTTCCTCAATGTGTCGCCAATGAACGACCAAAACGAAACCACCACTTTGATCTTGACACTGACGTAATTGCGAGCGCACAAAACATCTAATCAGAGTGCTCTCTCGAGTGAGGAAAACAATAAATTTCGCGGCGGTGCGCGCGTTCGACTGCGCGGGCGCATCGACGACAGAGAGATTGATCGCGCCGACGCTTAATATAGCAATTTACACCTGTTAACACGCTTCCTGCAAGTTTATGATTGGTTTAACTTTACGATGATTGAACCCTTCGGCGTTATCGGCGGTGTAATTTCGATTGTGATTTGAAAACTTGTTGCGATGTGTTTATCGCTTTTATATTATAATTAATAGTCAACGGATTATGTTGGATGATTGTCGATGCGGTGTGTACTTGCAACGATTAAAGATTCGATTTCCACTCAGAACAAAAAATGTAATATGATTAGAGATATTTCTGCCTGTTTTCGGCTTTTGCTGCAAATTATATAATTATTACGTAACTAAAACATGATAATTGCCAATCAAATGTCTTTATAACATAATCTTGCATTTACATATTATCAGTATTGCCAGCAATAAGCACAGACATAATGTGATAGATGTCACGTTACAATAACTAATTAAAGTAAATTGCCATCAAATTGTATAATTTTAAGCGATATATTGAGGGCAACACAGATTCCGGCGTCTGTCGCAGTTATCTCGGAAGACAGACGGATTGTTAGCGATACATAAATATTTCTGGTTTTAGACGGAATGTCTAATAAAGCTAAAGTGTAAGATTCCTTTGGATGTATTTTGAAACCATTTATGAATGAAGAAAGATCTAAAATGAAAAACTTATGGAATATTTTTTGTAATTAATCCGAATTGATATGTGAACATAATTAAATAACTAAATGCAATAATAACCACTACTTATTTAGTAGTATTCTTGTAATATTGCCTTGGTAAATTTTAATTTGTATAAAAACTAAACTAAACAAATAGCAAAATACTAGATCATAGATTCCCAAACTTTTTATCGTACCACCCAGGTACACCGAGGACACCTAAATACTATCAAAAGTGCAATTAAATTAAGTAATTAAAAGATATTGCGTCTATTCGCAGTAAAATAAACATAAATAAAATTTGAACTAATAAATAGAACTATAACAATTAACGTTTATTATCACAAATCGAAGTGGCTTCAATATACGAGCCTCTCGCCAAGACAAACAAAACGACGTAAGGTTCATTGGACCACGTGTTTCAGCGAAATCGTTTAAGCCGCAGTGTCGGGAATACGTATATTTTAATTATATCGATATTTGGGAAGGCTTTAATGATTAAAAATGCGTAAATGACGTCGCGGGTCCAAATGCACGTTCGCGTGTAGCGATATTTATTCTGTCAAAGATTATTATCAGCTTATAGATGTGTATCTAAGACTCAATTTTTTGTTTTAAATATCTTATTATGTTGAAAATGTTAGGAGTTGCTAAATTTTTATCAGACTAAACTTAAAGATCAAATACAAATGTTGATAAGTTTACTCGTTCTTAATATAAATTGAATTTAACACTAAACGTGCATTTCAAATTAACTGAATATTTTTGGTGTCGATAAAAGTTTCTCTATCGATTTGACCAATATAATGCACTATTTTTTAGTAAGACAAGATCGATTCGTTAAAAATTATTAAATTATCACTGTGAATTACATCATTACTGTGGAATGCAATCTTAAAATTATATTGATAAATTAACAAGAAACTGTTTTCATAACTGCATCAGTTCAGGTAGCTGACCTCTTGTCTCAAATTTCCATCCCGTACATAACTGTACGCCCAAGCACGAATAACGACGTTGAAGACACACACTAAAGACACGGTATAGTAAATAGCATTAAAAAACAGTGTTTACGAAAACCCGGGAACAATGGCGTCCAAATTACGCATCGCGTCTTCCCCGCGACAGATAAAAATAAACAAACGTCAGATTAACACGTTGAAATAGTTTTTTTTCGACTGACAATCGAAATTATGGCGGGCTTTCAAGTTTCAAGTGATTCGGAATTCTGTTCCACTAAATTGTATCTCACGGTGTTGCCAAACGGAGATCTTTATATCGTGTCGGAATACTGCTTATTATCTGTTGCGATTGCTTGTGCAAATAAAACAAACTTTTGACAGACCTGATATGATTTTTGTTTATTTTCATTTATATGTAAATTATCAGTTACTTAACATGTAATCGGTTTAATAATAATTTAATTACTTGGTTACCTGCTATAAAGTTTTCACACCATTTGCGATAAACAATCATTATTAATTTTTGTTGTAACTCCTGATTCCTCTGAAAGGAGTTATCAATTAGTGTGATAAATTGCAACAAGGTTCAAACTTGTTCTGGCAAAGAGTCGCAGGTTCTCTTGAACTTGTAATTCTTTGGTATGGCATCCAATTTGCTCGAGCAATTAAGCTTCCCGGCTGAGTGACTGCGGTGACGAAATTTAAATATTGTGTTACCGAAGTGTAGACTGACGTGAAAGAATAAACAAACTTTTTCCTTAAAAATAACTTTGAAACTTTATTTTTGAAATACCTTTTTGATTAGTTACTAACAGATTTTATATTGTCTTAATAAGCTAAGTGTTTAATATACGTTTTAAGATGTATTCTGAAGAGCGATTAGAAAAAAATAATCAATTTTATTTTTTATAATATATACCTTTAGTCGAGCATCTATATTGTATTATAATTCTGTAACGAGTCTTGTTGGATCAGAACGATATGCGATGAAATTATTTTATTAATCAAAAAATATGACACATCGTGACAAAAAAGAGGAGAGTAGGAATAAAAAATGTTTTTACACGACATTATTGATGGTCGCTTAACGCATTTAAAAGTAAACATTACATGACAGCACAACTCCATAAATCTCTATAAATTGAATGATCGATATAAAAGACAATCAAGCATTTAACGAGGTTTAATTTGACACATGATAACATCAGCAAAATCATTGCAATCGGATCCGGCACTGACCCGCGCAAGGGCCGCGTCATTGTTTTGTGCACCTTATCAAATGTCACGCTGCCAGTAATTACTGGCAATGGGCATCGTTGTGATATCTGATCGGTAAAAATGATTTGTTTGCGTTTAGGCGAGTATCTTTTGTTTGGTAAGGCTCCATTCAGGCGTGAAGACAGAAGTTGATAGTGGAAAAGTCTGGATACGATGCCGTGGTTTAAGTATTTAAAAGATATAATATTCTACGTGAAATTGACGCAGTTTTCTGTGTTCAATAAGAAAACAGCCACAAACGCTAAAACAACAAAACAAAAAACATTAAGAGAAAACGAAAAAGCATGAGTATTTATTGATTTAGTAACACCTACTGTAGCAATTATAGTAATTAAATTACTACTTATTTATATATATTATTTGTTCCTTAGATACATCAATTAGATTATATCAAAAGAAAATAATTTAAATAACTTCAGTATATTTTTAGATGTCCAGAATTATTCGCATTGTGTGTATTACGCCTAAAATCAGTGCATCTGTGTGTCTGTGCTTAAAATGAAATGATATATCGTCTGACATTCTAATTGTGTTCGTGAACCGTTTGATACGAATTAAAAATAGATTTTAATCATCTTGAAATAAAGACATCTATTTATAACAACGACTAATAATGAGCATTGGTTTTTCAATCTGATTGATTAGAAGTCGAGTGAATAATAATTGTAGTATCGAGTATCGATACTACAATTACTACCTATTATCATTAAAAAATGTATAGTGAGGTTTAAATAATGACTACATTGCACTATAAAAAGAAGTAACAATATTCGGGGTCTTCGATACGATTAGATCGTTAGACACCTGTGTACATATATTACTTTATTTCCAGTAATTTTGTCCTAATTTAAATATAACTAGAATTCAACTACATGCTACTTGCAAGTTTAGGTAATTTAATAAATGTTAAGTTAAGCTCCTAGTGATTCAACCAACAAGCCGCTTCACGAACATTATGTAAATATATTAGTCAAGTCATAATTATGTGAAGCGAGTGATGTCGTTATAATGGTGTAAAAAATAAATACATCCTATAAACAATAATTAATCACGAAAATGTCAAGATAGGCTTTTATTGGCATCGTAACGAGGGTTAACGATTTAATTACGTGGAGGTAGTTGTCGGAGGTTTGAGAGTCAGAGGCCAATCTCATTACTGCAGTCGTTAAGTTTACGTCACATTTCCGTGTTTGTTAATGATAATCTATATAAAATAAGCAATCCCCTACGGCTTTGCATGGAATAAATTAAGATTATAAAAAGTATACTTAAAGTATACATGCCTTTTTATAAACTTTTTAATCAGGGATAATTTAGTATTCTAATGGTGAACGATTTTTTTTTAATCGATCCAGTAGTTTTTTAATTTATTAAATACTCTTATAGACCAGAAGCGGACATTTTAGACAAATATGCAGAAATACATAATTAGTATTAAATTAATTAACAACACCAAATCTTTAAATAACAAACAAAACAATATTTCAATACACGATCGACACGTCCGAACACAGAATAATTCTAATTGGAGCACATTTTTTTCTTTTAATGTCATAACTCTCACATGTAGAATCCTATTCAGCCAAGATTCTCTTACAATACATATTTTATGTAGAATGTACAAGCCCGGTCATTTTCATACTATCCGCGACTTCGTCCGTGTCTACGGTTTTCGTAAACTTTGCATTTTCGGTAAAAAATGTAGCTCGTCTTAATTCATAAGGCCATAACTTGCAACTTATAGCCAAATCGGTTTAGCCGTTTTGCCGTGAAAGATCACACTGTCTTCTTTATAATATTAGTAGGGTCGACTTCGTGTAAATATTAACTTTGTTAAAGAAGTCCAATAAAAAAAAACACCAATTCTAAAAAAAGTTATTGTCTTGACGTTGCAAAAAGGTCTATGTATGGTGTTTAAAATGTTTAATCGATGTACTAAATTTTGTAAATGAAATTATGTACTAAATATTAAAAAAAATATATAATAAATTATAAAATTATGCTATTGCGTTCAAATAAGTAAAAATTTAAAATTAATCGATGTTTTAGACGTTTTAATTAGTAAAACATAAAACATAATCGAGGTTAATACTTAAATTAAATACCAAAATAAGATTAATTATCATGACATTTTAATTGACAATTAATGACAGATAGATAATATTTTATTTCATAATAATTTATTTACATTCGTTAAAAAGTATAAAATGTAGACATAAATAAATACCTACTTAATATTTTTTTATTTCAAAGTGATGCAATTAATAGATGTACAATTATTTAGCAATAATTTAATCAATAATAAAGCGATTTATAAATTATTTTTCAGTCAACATTTACAAAAATAGAATAATAATATTTTACAAAATTTTATTTATCGATTTGCTTTTCAAACAATACTAATTAGCCTAAATACCGTATCAACTAATTTGTGTTTTTTATGATGTCACGTGTCACGTGTCATGTCACGTGCTATGTGTAGGAAGCCGAAACATTGAGTGAATACAACACGTGCATAAAACCAAATAGTTTAGTGGTTAGAACATATCGATTCCAACTGATGATCACGGGCTCAAAACCAGGCTAGGAAATTTTTAACTAGTTTTCAAGCGCCAATGTGCGTAACTTCATCCCGTGCTCAAAGATTTGCAAAACATCGTAAGGAAATATGCATATGTCGAGAGAAATTCTGACATATATATGCATATGTATGTCTGTTTAACCGCAATGGACTAACGAAGCGAGTAGATGGATTGAGTTCCTAACTTTCTCTGTAATAAGAAGACCTTTGCCCAGCAGTGGGAAGACAACAGACATTTATATTGAATTGATTCATACAAGATTCATACTGGATGATACATACCAAAGTTTTAAAATCTTAGTTATAAATTCATGTCATACACAGCTATGGCGAACAAATCGTAACATTTGTATTGGGAGAAATGGTCGTGAGTCAATCGGTAGTGATTCAGTGCCAGGTCTAAACGCTATTACGTATTAACAGGAAATCATGTCATTGTGTAAATATTTTGGATGTATTCTATACATTAAACTTAAAATTTTGTAGAAAAATAAATATATTTTTGCTTTTCTGTGTTATACATTTGAAGAATGCTAACAGTAAATAAAAACAAGTTAAACAAAGCTTGTAAAAAGTGCATAACACGTTTAAAAGTGCCAAGTAGTGTAGTAAAATTGAGTAGAATATTTATACCAACACTATTTCAGATATTTACCACAAGATCCTTTCATCGGATTTGTGGATTATACCGAGCAGATTAATCTATGGTGCATATTTAGTACATTTTCCGCTTCTACTTATATATATGAATACGCTGACGGAGCTCGTAGAGGTATCTGTATTAAATGCGGTAAGTGCTTTACAATGTTTAAAACGTAACACAGCCTGTACATATCCCACTGCTGGGCATAGGCCTCTTCTCCTATTAGGGAGAAGGTATGG
>DVXP01002822.1:0-12124 GCA_018235645.1 Junonia grisea | reverse complement strand
GAGGGCTGACGCATTTTCTCAGGGAGGGTTAGGAGTGCGATTTAAAAGAGAATTACTGTCAGCACTCTTGCAACTATTCCACGTGGACATGAAGTGTATACATTAATATATGAATTTTAAAAATTATTTTGTTCACAAAAGAGGTGAGGTGGAAGAGGAAGATGAGGTAATGCCGGTTGGACAGACAGCAGTGTTTTGTGTTACAGAAGACTTTTATTAATAGGCTTAATTCGAATTACTTGATTTACTAAGATATAAACTAGAAAGTAATAGCTAATTGATTATTATCATATTGTAATTCCCGTATCAAAATATCAAACGTCGCTCTAGCGTTAGGTGATGCCACTGCCGTATAATATAATCTTAAACTATACGAGTACAACCAGTATGCTATCTGAAATTCTGAACACATAAGGACAAAGTTTGAGGTTATGATTGTAATCAAGAACTTCAACACTGTATTTTATACATAATATTATACTTTGATAGACACTAGAATTCTCGAGGTACTTTCTGTTATAAATATATCTTTGTAGTCTAGGAGCTAGGATGTTTTACCACGTGTTTTTAACAAAGCTAAATTTGAATGACTATTTAGTAATTTACCTCTAAAATAATTTCTAACTATTTTTAGTTTTAGTTCATATTTCCTTGTTTTTATCGTTTACTTAGTGTTCAGTTATATGGCATATTATTCAAATAATTTTCGGTTAATTTTTTTTTAACAAATGGAACATCATTTGTTTTGTTTAGAAAGTATTCTTCTAGGCTACATTAACACTTTTTGAACACCATCTCTAATAATGACTAAATTTTTAGGAGGTTTTATTATCTTGTATATTTTTAATGTCAAAATGAGTCTTCCAGAAATAAAACGTTTTCCGACGCTATTAGTTCTTAGCCTATTACTTCCGATTCTCAAAGATAAATACAGACACACGAGACACGCGACGAATCATTTTCTATTATGTTGACAGTGGGACATACTATTTGTTTCGGATTAATTTTTTTTGTTTTTTATTCACAATTATTATTGTATTTTTACGGTATGAAATTTAAATACGCAGTATTGCTGTGAATGGAATATTTTTAGAGATAGGTTATTAATTGTGATTGATAAATAAAAAATGTTTAGTAGAAATCATGGAAAACATTACCTATCTGTTTTCGTAATTCATTCAACAAAACTTGAAGGCAACACACAAACAAAAATAGTATATTGAGCTTAAAAATACTTTTTCCGGCCTAATTTGACATTTTTATTTTCAATATCGAAAACCCATAGTACGATCACGATTCCTTTATCCTGAACCTCGAAATCTCTCAATAAAGCGCTGAGACGATCCCATACAGCCGGCGGCCACAAGTTTCCAATAAGTAATTAAAATCTCGAGGCGGGAGATTACGTCCTCCTATCACAAAAGGCGACTATTTGCTCCGTACGCCTTGCTGGAGCACTTCAAATCTCCTTCGATTTCCTGGTTTCCTTGTAATTGTCAAAAGGAAATGTAGTTTTCACGGCGTTTGTCTTAAACTATTTAACTTGTTTTAACTTTGATAGAGTCAAAATGAGTTTAAATTAGACATGTGTTATATGTATCATGTGTTCTATGCATTAAGTATTATGGTAGTCTTCGAGGTACTAATATCATTGGTTAGGTTTATTTCCATTTTAGTATCTACATTAACTCATACTGTTTAATCTTAATTTAGATTTTCTGATGTTAGGAAAGAAGAAGAAAGAATTATTAAGAAAAAATTAAGATGTTGCTTTCGCCCATATCGTCAAAACTATGTAATTTCTTTAAAAGAATTTTATCAATCTTTAAATCACCAAGAAATTTCGATAAAACGATACTATTTTATTTACATTCACATCTGTAGTATACATTCGAAATATATATCATTTATCAAAGGCATTATTCATTCGAATAAAACGAAATATTGCAATTCTAATCCCACCGATATGTATTTGATCCTCATAAATTATTCACCCACGGCCAAAGGAAAGGATTACACGAGATAACGTCATAAAAACGCGAAAAACAAGGGCGCTACTGTTTATACAATGTTGTTTAGACCATTTTTATGAAGAACAGTGTAAATAGCCAAGCACAAACATTAATCTGCTTTGAACAACAGAAGACGTAAAGGGACTGCTCAAAGTCAATATTTTCTTAGGGGACAAAACTCCGCTGGTAAATCTCGATGCCAATTAGGGCGTGATATAATTTTTGTGTAAACTTAATTTATGTAATTCTGTAGTCGGTAGTACGAGTAAGTAATGAGAGTCATCTGATTTTAATTAATTGGCTGTATAAAGTTTTTGAGAGCGAGAGATCGTTTTATATACTCAAATCTATACAATTATATTAATAACGATATCTCTGGAATTGTGACATCTAGAGCCAACTTTAGCAAAAAGTTTCTTCTGGACTATAAAAATCCGTTAACAGATTTTACAAAATTCGACTCTAAAAGAAATAAAAAGGGGGCAAAATATATTATTTTACAAATATATACGTGAGCGAAGCTAGCGAAAATTGCTAATTAATATAATATTGCGAAAATTTTTTACTGTGGTTATTCGTTATACACGCAGTTTCGGCTAAAAAGATTTAAGTGAAATTCAAGAAAAAGACAGCTTATACTATGGTATAATACACATAGGTACTTTTTATCCCAAGAGTAAAACTGCGAGGAATAGTAAATATTAAATGATTATTCAGTTTATCCTTAATAAATATAAAATTGCTAAGGCAAACCAATTTGAGTGCAAATAAAAAAGAAAATATTAAATCTACTTTAATCAATTCTATTGTATCTTATAGCTATAAGATAATCTGTCTAATTTATTTTCTATTGAATATCAGAAAAGTTGTCTAATTTAAATAAATATAATTTCTTAAAATTTTGTTCAAATAATAAATACACAGATTAAACATTGCAGACATAATGTTTAATGTAATTAAGGATACATTTTCGTCAGCGTTTGAATTGGATATAATAAATTATAAGAATATTATTTCAACTTCTCATTATATTTAAGCTAAATGAGAAAATCAATTAATATGTTTGTTTACTTAACCCAACTATTTAAGTTAAAATTATAATATATTAAGATAACGAAAAAATATTTTTTAAAACGTTTTGTTTCTATAACGCGTAAGGCTAAAGTATAAGACACCCATTTTTCACAACAAAACTTATTTAACACCAATCCGTTCATGATTAAAAACCAAGCATAACTCTACGATGTAATATTATAATAATATTAAACATAACAGCGACATCAACAATGATAATAACAACATAATTCAATTTCAGACATCAAGATAAATCATCCAACCCTTTAACAATACGTAATTCAATTTAAGTAATAAAACGATCGATGCGTGTCTTATTAAATTCTCTTAAGTTTAAAACGTTCACTATAACTTAGTAGTCGTCCATGATTTATCGCGACTGTTAGGGTATTCGATGACTCTGCAGTTTTAGTTCAGGAGAAAATTCCTTCATTGATTATGTATACAGGATGCTCAAATAAATTTACGGTTTTAATAACGATAAAGGTTTTATTTTTACCGTAGATAGACCATTATAATTAAGTGATTTGTAATGTTAAATTGTATAGGGACATATTAAAATAGTTTTACTTAAAATACGGTAATACTTTGAAAATAAATCTTAAATAAAAGTTGAAAATACTTTGAATAATAAAAGTTATTTATTCATACATTTAAGAGTGAACAAAATCCAACTTTCAAGATAAAAAAACCTCCTCAGATAATGCTATAAATAATAAAAAGATATACACGAATCTATTTTATTAAACTATAAAACCCACGCAAATTGAATTTTATAATACAAAGATAGTATAATGATCTATTTCCAATCTCCGATGAAATTGAGAACATCGTCTGCTGAAATTCATAATAGATTTCAATATCGTCAATCAAGAATAATTTCAGTACAACCTACGAACTAAATGTATCCCGCATCTCCGTACGTTATTATATTATTATTATACATAATTGCTAAATTGGTTTACAACAAGCATATCTTATTTGCAAACTATTTGCTTGTATTTGATTTACCTGTTTTAAAAAATAATATTTAAATAAAATTATCCGTATTATTTCTTACCGGTGGAAATTTTACAAAAATACCAACATGTTAACATCATAAAAATAGTAAACCTCTTTTCTTTTTAAAAGACGTTAAGAATATTGTTCTTTTCATATAAAACGATTTTAGTATCAGAATAGAATTAAACACAATAGTAATTTGAATATTTCAGCCGCAGCCTGTACATTAGCGATTCAGCTATACCTTCGAGACTGGAGGAGATTAGAGAAAGTTAGAATTTAAATTAATTTAGCGGATTATTAATTTTGAGTAATGAACTTGAATCTTGGTCTGAATGAGCAATTTCGTTATAGAAGTTGCGCGTCAATGGATTTTATTTACTGCGAAAGATTATGCTAATGTAATCGTTTTAACTAAAGAAATTGTATAAATCTTAAAGTTAAATCTGTTAAAGTTGTAAAGGTAAAGGCTAAAAATTATAATTTTATTTTATATTATCTAAAATTTATATTTTTATTTAGAATACTCAAATGTTACCAATCTAATTTATTCAAATTCGCTGTAACAAGCACTTTCAAGTTGCCAATTTATAAGACAATAGAATGTACTTTCTACAATGAAGCTACAGCTGGTTTTATGTAAAATAGAGATTAGATATACATAATAAAGTTGAAATGCAACTACTTTTAAACGGATTTAAACCACGTAGGTATATTAATTATTATTGATTGTAATAAAATTTAGTAAAGCCACAGTGACTTTTAATGTCTTATCTTCAATTCATTAATTAACACCATTTCTGAAAATAATTCAATCAACAGACCTAACAATTTGAAAACTCGATACGAATCTTAAATAATTTTCCCAAGCGATTCAGAACGAAGTGCGAAATTTCGTCAATTCCTTAATTTCCTGAGTCGCGGACGGATTAAGCCTCAAATCGTTCCTTACCGAGATATAAATCTTTTAACACTCGTTGCCGGCTTTGGAAGATCTTTCTGAGCCTCGCTAACTCCTACAACTGCAATTAGCTTGCTTCGGGAACTCCGTAATCTTGAATAAAGCAGCAAACGAGGTGCCATTTAAATAAGCAAGCAGATTGCACGATTTCAAACTTGCTTTCCTAATTGTAGCTACCTTCTCGCTTTTGAAATTGAATGCGAGACATGATTATGTCTTTGATATTTAATATTCTCATAATTTCAGCACGATAACTGTGAAATTGCTTGTTTATTTTAATGTTAGTGCTCGTCGTAATTTTTAAATTCTATCTTTACATATTTCTGAAGATATTTTTCAAAATTGCTTGATGTAGAAATAAAATATTCTTTTTATTCTCAAACTTGACATGTGACTAAAATCAAATAGGTACATATTTAATTGGAACGCTGTTTCAAATAAAAAAATACGCACTTTAAATTAAAATACCGCTCCTTCAAATTCACTATAATTAAAAGGTGCCAACAAAATGTTTGAAAGTACACTTATGGAGCAGGGACTCGGAAATGTATAAACCAAAGCTGGCAAACGATTCCTAGAGCCACAATTATGATTCAAATGTAATTAAAAATAGTTTTAACACAAGGCCAAAAAAAAAAACTCTTTTTAATGTTAGCCAAACGACAGAGATTGTATTTTTTTTTTGCAATGTACATAGTAATATTTTATAAGAAACATTCAAGATAATCTATTTCTCAGTAACTTTCTCTCTTTCTCTCCTCTTTGGCCTTACTTGGGTACTAGTGTGACAAGAAATCAACGTCGGTGGTTAAAGGTTAAGCACCCTCTTGGTTTAACTCAGAGAGATTAGAAATGTAACAATTGGCGTATATAATATTGAAATAATTTTAAGTAGTCCTTTTTAAGTAGTGAAGAAAAGAGTTCAGGGTTACTTACTTTTCTATATACAAGTATAGGTAATACTGTCACGCAAAACAGTTATTAAATCTTGGCAGACGTTGTACCGTCGTCTGGTGAAATATCGTGAATTTTGCATCGGATGCTCGGTATTACTTTTCCATTATTATTCGGATTTTTGTTAGCAATTTTCTTTCTGAATATGCGAGGTTTCGTTCTTTTTGTCGAAAATATGAAGGAACGGGAATGTTTGCAATGTTTATCGTATTCTTCATAACTTGTACATATTTTTGTCTTGGTTAATATTTTAATATTTTTCATTCCAAATAGATAAAATATCTGGATTCTAGATATTTTGTGGTATTGGTATTTTTAAGAATATAAATTCTATTGTAACTTAATAGGTACAACCATGTTTTCTTGTAACGAAAGTACACGAGTAAATGCAGTAACGAAATTAAAGCTTATACTACAGTTTACAAACATGTACACCTAATCAAATTTCGCCTCACAAGGCGTAGTTCACATTATATACATGACAGATTACATTAAGGTGCGTTCACTATAAACTGAGGCATCACATCTGATACAGCGTCACGCTTCGTTAGAAACAGCCAAGCCACTAACGCACGCTGATTAGATTCAGCACGACATACCCGTAAATCCTAGTCGTTGATGTGATTTACGCTAATTTCATTTCGCGCTCGCTAGTCTAAACGCGCCTTAATCACGCTTAAAGATCCGAAATCTGATATAAATTACAGACAAACGAACGCGACAGATAAATTACAGAAACATAGTTAGTGTGTATGTGAGTATATTTATTTTGTGGGGTTAATGTTTTCTTATTATGTTGATAATATTCAAAGGAAACTTAATAATTTAAGGGTAAGGGTTAAGATTATCTATTAAGTGCTAATCTTGATAAATAATCAAATCTTAATTATTGGTGATTTAAGTATATCAACTTGAAGCTGTATATTCAAAGCCAGATTAATACAAACCCTGACAAATTTTGTTGTTTTTTTGTGCAACACGTATCTACAAGCCAGCTTAAGCAATTATGTTGTTGTATAAAGAAAACTAATACATAATCCACATATTGCTTGATTTATATAAAGGCCAACATTCTTCAACAGATTTATTAATTATCAATACGAATCATTATTTTACATGAAATAAATTCGAAATCCATCATAAAGAATTTAAGTCTAATCTCGCTATTCATACATTCAATCTATGATAAAAATAATGAGCATTCATCGACCCTCTACGCTTAGGTATAGAATTATAGACATTAGGTATACAAAATCATTAGTTTCTTATACAGAATGTAATAACCCCTTTGAAATAGCTAAGAGCCTGTCGACGGATGCATTTTGTATGAGCTGTAGAATGTTTTAGATTACCTTGCTTTAATTACGCTGTAAGTAAACACGGCAAAGCGACGCGTGTATCGCGATTAGTAATTAGGTGCTATGGCAGATAGGCAAGGGAGGATAAGGACGAGGTCTGACGGTGTGAGGTGAGATGCCGAGCGAGTAATAAAATTATATTGGAATAAAAAAATGTAAAATTTCCTTTTATCAATATTAGGTTTATCAATTTTTTTATATATAAAAGGGGGCAAACGAGCAGACAATTCCACATGATTTTAAGTGGTCACTGTCGCCCATAAACATCTGCAACATAGAAGATGCTGCGGTTGCGTAAGTTGTGTTGCCGGCCTTTAGGAAATATGTAGGTACCTATACACTCGACGCTTAAAAGCCCCCAGATTATTGCGATCTGATAAAACCTCACGTGGAAGATCATTCCATAATTTGCACGTGCGCGGAAAGAAGGTGCGAGAAGCTTGTACACTGGATGCAAACCATGCGTCCAGGTGGTGCGCATGATATTCAATCCTGCGGCGAAGGGTGCGATGGTAAAAACGTGACGGTGACACCATACCAAACAGTTCCTCAGAGCACTCCCCATTGTACAGATGGTACAAAACACACAGAGATCCAACATCCCTATGTACGCTTAAGGGTTCTAAACCGTCTGTGGGTGTGGGATCATCGACAATGCGAACTGCCCGGCGTTGGATGAAGTTAAGGGGTTGGAGTTGAACTTGAATGATATTCATTAGGTTAGATTAGGCAGTTTAGATGATATAGAACGTTAATTTCGTGAAAATTATTTTTGATTTTGAGGGAATCAGCACTACAACTATAAAGTAACTAAGCAAAATAAAAAACCTAGTAGATACGCAAACTTAATTTCTATGTCTATACCTTTAACAATTTCTCCTAAAGTTTTGTATTATATTATCAGTAGAAAAATTAGTGTTAGAAAAGAAATCAATCGTGATAAATACATACATTATTAAACGTCGAAATAATCGCTATTTTTAATTTTATTCGCTGTAACATTTGAAGCGATCGTGTATGTCGAACCTTAACCTGAAACTCATCTACTCGTAATGTAAGAAAATCATTGCGTGTAAGTCAAGAGCACATGTTAAGAAAGTTTGTTAATATTTAATGAATTTGTCGAGAATGGCGTTGATTTGTAGCTGCTTTACATTTAATTTTCACCCTAAAGCCGCCAACCGCTAATTCAATAATTTGACAAGCATACATGGTATAGTTGAGTTGTTTATGAGTGTCGTTATACTAAATATCATTTTATTATAATATGTTTAACAAGAATGTTCAAATTAAATACATTTACAGCTCTATTTCTTACAGGATGCATTGGTGATACCCGAAAGTTCGTAAGATTTTTCACCCATACCCCTTTAGGCTCTTTGCCGATGACCTTTTTTTAGGAATCTAGTCGAACTTGCACTCTTACTTACTCTTCTTTTGTTTATTTGTGACATTGATGATAACCTTATTTTTAGGTCTCAAATCAAGGAAGCAAATTTTTGCAATTTTTATAATCGAGTGTCATTAATCGAGTGCCCTTATGATGGTATGATGCCATCATCATTATTAAGGCTATCATTAAGACCCATTATTATTTATTCTACCATTTTTGTTACACTTAATTTTATGATAAAAACATACCTTACTGTTTTGCTGAAAAAAAAAACACAAAAACACCGTTTTTGTAACTTTTGATCCTAATATTTTTTTCAGGTGTCGGATCGATAAAGATTTTTTAGATAACATTTTCGATGGCATTTAGACAATTCTACCAACCTACCAGCTTAGTCCGAATTACTGTAGCCTCGATGTTTTAATTGACTGGACCTTTTATTTCCAATTAATAGTTTCAATATTTCTAGATGTTTCGACCATATACCTATTAACCATATGCATACAACTTATTCTCCCGACTTTTAGAAACTACAATTCAATATACAATAATATTTTAGTACAAAAAGTTTTAGTATAATTTCAAATGAACAAAATTTTGACTAACGATCGTAAACAATAAATATAAAAACTTACTCACTCCACATAACTCCAATACAAAACTTTCATTCAATAATTCGGAATATATATTTTATTTCTTGTTACAAAACTTTACATCACTATAAAAAGTACTGCTAGATTTAAACACTAAATAACTAACACGATCTGTGTATGACGGATAGTGAGGGTCACTTCGTTACTAACTAAGCGCAGAACCCCTTTATTTCGCCATCCGAAAATTAATTGCAGAGGGTTCGAGATTCAAGGTCAGGCTATACACTGTATAATTGTACAGCGGAACAATCCCCCTGCGCAATATATTTAAAATACGATATAATATGATTATCAGCCTGTCCCCCTAACACAGACAAAATCAATAGCGTCTGCATAAGCGTATATGCAAAGTTTTGGATAAAGCTCGGTGGGTAAAATTGTCCTCCTGTTGTGAAAATATGCAATAATTGGTAAAAAATGATTCAAATTAGTTTACTGTAGTATCTATAGCGTCTTTTGTACTGTTTTTAATTGTAAATTATTTTTGAATTGGTGCAATAATTTATATAGAGCTCGACATTTAAACAACAAGCTTTGTATTATTTTAATTAGATTTTAATAATCCAAATAATTGATTAGAATATTGTTATGGAGTTCAACGAAACTTTCATTGCTTTTATTTATTTGTAGCTTAATCAATTAAGTATTTCCCGAAATATTAATTCCATGGTAGTATCATACTACGATATTTTAAAGGTACAAATGAGAATACTCTGTTTTTCATCTATACAGTAAAAACGACCGTTTCATCTCGTACCTGTATAGCGAAGTATTTACAGTGATTGTTCTGTCGTATTTATGCGCCGCGACGAACGATACTTGTTTGTTTTAAAGGGCTTCCAGAATAATCTTTTATGTTTTTTTTTATTGTGAAATACAGCACGCTCGATTTTAGGCCTGACTCCGTCGATAGAGCGCTTCGATATTAAATTCTTCGACAGTTTTTCGTTTTTGATTAGTGTTTTTGATTTAAAAATAAAAGTAGCATAGTGTGGTTAATTTTTTATAATAGGTAGGGGAGATGACGCAATAAATATAGCTTGAAATAAATATTACTTTTAAATATTAGATATGCAATTCCGTGTGTGAGGCCTATACATCTGAAGTAGAACAATCTTCATTATTATAAGGGTCAAGAATCAAAATAATGTTAAAAGTTGAAAATATCATTTTAAATCATGGGCGTAGCCAGGGGGGGGGGTTTTCGGGGTTCAAACCCCCCCCGAAATCCGACTAGTCGGCATAAAGCGCCGACTAATCAGAGTCATACTTTGTATGTATTTCTCCATAATATGTATTTAGAAAGATTATTATAATATCATTTTCGTTATTGTCATTATTTATTTTAATATTATTTTTTTTACTTAAATTTTGCACTCTACTAAAAATTTTCAAAATTTATTGATTTTTAAAGAAACCGCACGTTTTCACTGAAGAGGCAAGTTAAATTAAAGTTGCTTTATTACTTCGTTATTAATGTTTAAACTTGAAATAAAATTAATTTAAACGGATTTAAAACGCGTATATTAATTATATTTGTCATCCCGACGTCTCCGCACGAAAAATTGCAAGCGATTTTCGTCATCGTCGTTGTCAGGCAATCGCAGTACACTGCTGGACATAGACCTCCCCAAGCTTATATGAAAAACATCGCGGTCCTCCGCAACCCTTATCCAGCGCACCCCCGCAACCTTGCGTCATCAGTCGTCAGTCCAGCGAGCCGGAGGTCTCCACTCCGGGACTCGTCTGCTTCAAATGTCATCGCTCCTGCGACAGACGTGGCCGGCCCATTGCCACTTCAGTTTGCTAATTTTGCGAGCTACGACGGTTACTGATGATTCACGGATAATCTGTCAGTCAGTGTCAGTGTCCACGTTTCGGCAGCGTATGTCATCACAGGCAGGACACATTGCTCGAAGACCTTCATCTTCAGGCTTTGCGGAAACGTAAAGACTCGATGGAGCTTACCAAATGCCGCTCCCAACCCAACTGAATCCTCCTATCCGCTGCCTTCTTAAAGTTGTGTTAGCCAAGTTGTACTGTCTGGCTTAGGTAAATGTAGTCCTGTACAACTTCGAGAAGAACGCCGTCGACTCGTACTGGTCTCTACATTTCTGTTAAACATAACTTTTGTTTTGTCCAAGTTCATACCAGGACCCACTCGTCGGGAGAACCCATTTAGGTCGCTCAGCATTTGATTCACCTCTTCCAGTGTATCTCTCTGCAAAGATCTCTGCAAAGATGACTATATCGTCCGCAAAACGAAGATGAGAGATATACTCTCCAGTGACGTAGACGCCTCGTCCAATCCAGTTTAGGGTTTTAAAGATTTCCTCCATCACCTTGGTGAACAGTTTCGGGGATATCACGTCCCCCTGTCTCATCCCACGACGGAGCTGAATAGGTCTTGTCCGCTGATCTTGGATTTAGACAGTCATAATCGTAGCGTTGTAGAGACATCTCATCATTTCGATATGTCGCCAGTCGATTTGACATCTCTTCAGAAACTCCAAAACCGCCCAGGTCTCGAAGGAGTCAAAGGCTTTATCATAGTCCACAAATGTCATACATTTTTAACAATTTTACGATACGACAAAAGGCAGCTTTTTAGTGGTGAATGCGCAAACTTGTGTCTTCTTGAGGTTAAATTGAATCAGATTTAGTTTACCCCAGTCTGATATTTTCTTCAACTTCAGACACAAGTTTGTTTCGGCTTT
>DVXP01002821.1:0-12127 GCA_018235645.1 Junonia grisea | reverse complement strand
ACCCGACTCCTGGGGGGGATGTCGGGTATGTGAGATTGTACTCACTAAAACCCCCTGCGCTGGCCGCCACAGCACGGAAAACGAAGAGGCTACGGGATCGCTTTCGCAGCACGTCCGCGGCCTCTCCACTTATAAGAACTTAACCAGTAGCGATTTCGGAATGTAGGCTTTTCTTATACCTAAGTCGTATACGTATACGTATGTAAAGCATCCGAACGAAAGGATTTAAAGCGTAGCGGTCATCAAGAAATTTTGCTTACTAATGTTATAAAATACCTACATATAAAATACGTACAAAAATGGAAAACCTTTCAGAAGGGTAGAATAATACAGCAGATGCTTCAGTTACGTATGGGACCTGGGCCAGACTACACTATATAGAAATATAGCTAATAATAACCTAGGAAACTTTTAACTAAACATTTTCAACAAAACAAAAAGAAATAGAGTTCATGTGCCAATTAAAATTGTCGTGACAAAATGTAAAGCTAGGTTCAAATAAATTGACACATATTTTTTCTTTAATTCACACTGTTTGTATTTAGTATTCCTAACACAAACATAACCATAGCATATCAAACAGCAGATAAGCTAGGAACAAAGCTGGTTCGCATTGCGCAAGCTAGACATGAAAGTCTCAGGGTTCGAGCTGACGCCATCCATCTCGCATTCTTCGATAGCGATTTATTGAACGACTTTGAAGTACTCGTACACTTATAATATGACTACTTGTACTTCACACTTTTAGTTGGAATTTGGGGTTATAAACCATAGTTATGTTTATCATAATCGGCCCTGCTATATAATCCGAGGGAATATTGGTAAAAGTTATTAGGTAATGTTTTTTGTTGTGTGAACTAAATTCCTGTAAAGTTTCGTAATAATCTGTTCATAAATTTAGTGTAGAAAGAAACATCCATCTATCTTCACTTTTCACATTTATAAAAGTAGTAGACTGCTGAATTAATTCTCAGAAAAACCTAATAACACGCTAAAATTTATTTCATAAAGTTTCTAGTATATGATGTGAGGATGCTTTTTTTATGAGATAGGGCGGTAAACGAGCTGACAGATCACCTGATGGAAAGTGAATGCTGTCGCCCATGGACATTTGCAACACCAAGGAGCTACAAAATGCGTTGCCGGCCTTTTAGGGGGTATGGAGGGGGAATGGATAGGGAATTAATGGGGAAAGGATGGGGAATTGGGCCTCCGGTACCCTCTTTTCTACATTTTCTACATTTATACGTTTATTCGCTATTATGAGTTTGTCTGTTGATTTTACGGAGTCACTAGCATCAAAAACCATCATATAAAATTGTTTACATAAAAATTAAAATAGAAGTCAACATATACTTACATACATATGCATAATGCACGGACAAAACAGATTTAACATGATAGGGGGGTAAATTAATTTGTATGCAAAATATAAAGTTATGCTAAGCTAAGCTTGTTTTTATATCGTTGTCAAATCGAATGAAAAAGCAGACATTTATAATGTACGTATATTAAATTAATTACAAAAATAGAAACGTTGATATATTTTCTCATGAATAATAATAATTTAGTAGACAGACGAATAAATGTTTTAATTAGCCGTTTTGTTTTTGTGCGACATTGCGACGGAAATGGCTTAATAAAATTCAGCAATTTTTATATATTTAATTCGATATGTTATATAATTCGTTTGGCATTTAAAAATGTCAATAATATGTTGCAAATTAAATGTATGTTACTTTTTGTGCCCATTTAAAACGACATAAAGTCAACAGTTTAATTGAACAAATACCGTCTTATCTTGTCTGCAAATACATTTAAATGAAATTAACGTTTATGGAATTAACGAATTTGGATCTGAATTCCAAGTATACATTTACAGAAGAAATACATCGAGATAAGTTAAGGAATTGGACTTGTATAAAATTGACGCCCTAAATTGCGAGTCTCTTTTGTAACGTTACGAGATATTGTATACAAATAAGAACCTTCTAATATAAAATAAAATAATTATAATAGTGTGTCCATTGCTTTATATTACTTGAGAGATGTAACAATGTAACCACCGTGTGTATTTACTAGAAAACCGATGAATTCATCGAGATAACCGCTAAAATCAGATGTATATGATATCATTACAGTATCACATAACGGTAGACGATGCACAGAATAAATATCTATGTCGTACGGGATTCGTGTCACAACACTACCGCTAGGGTCATAGTGATGTGCTCCAGTAAATGTGATATCGGTTACCGAGGGTTGTAGTTTTATCGATACTAATAAATAGGGATTAATATTATATAGATATGATTAAAGACAAATCGATTTCGTTATTTAGTTTCAGACAAATTATAACCAGCAATTAATTTAATTGCATTTGCTAAATATTTTAATTCTATAATAAGAACTCGCGGGTTTGCTCGCGTCTATTTTACATTAACGTATTTATCCCTTTTTGCTCTTATGAAATATCGTAAGATTAAATCTTTGTGAATCTCTCTAGTTGGTCTAGTCAGAACTCTCGCAAGATTCTATTCTAGGTAACAGTTGCAAAGATGTCGTGATGAGTAAATATACCGTGGTAAATCTCTTTAATATAGTTCATCTGAATTCTGAACTTAAAGATATTCTGAACAGACAATATACGTTATAAAGTTATGCGATATGTGGGAACCACGAAACATCGAGAATCGCCCCATGTGAACGTACGATTTTACATGTAAATTACTTAATTAGGACCAATGACTAACAGATACTCGCAAGTAAAAAATATAGGTAGGTACCTAACCTAACATTTTGTTTTCTAGATAACTATGACATGTTTAAAAGAAGGTACGGCAATAATCTGTAGTCACAATTGTTTTTTTTTAACTCGAAATTTAAAACTACACAAACTATAAAACAAAAAATCGATTAAAGTATTAAAATAGTCATTTTATAAATATTTTATTTAATCGACCAATAAATAATATAGAATCGACTAAAAAACTGATTTATTTAAAAGACGTTTTTTACAAATAAAACCAGTTAACAAGACCCCGTTGAGTTTTGCTTGTTTTTGACGACGTTTTATAAGATTAAAAATTCCTTAATGATACTTGATTTTAATATTAGCAAATTCCTATCCTCATTTAGATGTTGAATCAGTTTCTGTCCTTGATTGACCTCTTGTGAGGACACGTGTTTTAGGAAATTACGACTTCTAAATCTAATGAGGAATATCAGTGGAAATATTTTAACTTTTTTATAACAGATATGTAAATCAGCATGAATGACGTGTTGATAGGTGGTCATTTTTAATAAACATTTTTGATAGTATTTATTAAAAGGGTTAACCGTTTTGTTAAAAAACTTCAAAAAGGAGGGTTCTCAATTCGGTCGGTATGTTTTATACACACACCGATTACTCACAAAAAAGAATTGACCAAATCGATCCTTCAGTCTGGACTCTGAACTCTGTTTTTAATTTTTTTTTATAAAAATTTAAGTGTTACGAAAAGCGGTTGTCGAATTCTTACCTATTTAACGCATCTTTTGTACAAAATGTTTATCAATATTCAAAATTTGATTGAAACAAATGAGAACAAAGACATCAAAATTATCATGAACTTCAAGGTTTTACGAAAAACAGTCTTTATATCAATGAAAAAAAAACATGCAGCCACAAAAAATATCTTAGTAGAATTTGGTTAAGAAAATTGAATTAAAATACGTAAAAAATAAAACAGAATATTAGTTTTTTATAATGTTTTTAAAGAAATGAGATTATATTTTATTTATCAACGTAATAGATTAAATATATAAAAAAACGGACCACGGAATATGTCCACCTCCGTGTTCCAAATGAAAAAAAAAAAAACAAATTACAGATTAATAATTAAATTCAATTTGAAATATAATTAAAAAGCGCGACCTCAATAAAGTCAATCGGAACGGGACTGAAAGAGAAATTTGAATTTAAACAAAGAACCGACTTTGGCTTTGCAGCTTTCAATTTATTTGTCCAGAATGCATTACTGTAACTTTTTCATTAACTTTAGTAAATAAAAAATATAAACAATATTAGGTACGTTACTTACAAAAGTAAGCTAACTTGACTTTTTTTATATCGAACATTGTATTTGAATTTTGGAAAAAAAAATCTAATTAATATAATAGTAAAATAAGACATGGATATTGATATCATTAAAAAAATATTGGCTAATTTCACCACTTTGAAACGAGCAATCTCTCGGGGGACAAGTGCACAGCGTGTCATAATATTCAACCGACTTCAAAAACGGATCAGGTACCTAAATGTTACTTTCATAACCTGAAAATAGAGCTAATAATCACGTTTCTTTTTCAAAGTTTTGTCTGATGGGAAGCATAATAGCTTATGCTTTCCATCAGACAAAACTTTGAAATGCTTATTTTACATGTCGATACGCTTTTATACGCTACACTTCTTAGCCGTGCCAACGACAATATTGATCAAAAAGTTACAATAGTATTCCATAAAAAAATCTTTTTTTAATTAATTGAAGAAAATTTTAAACATTCGATTTTCAAATTCATTTTTTTACGTCTAGAAACAAAATGGGAATAGACGTGAAGGTCCCTGCTCCCTACAGACGCGCTGACTCATACGGCCGCGCGCTTCCGCCTGATAGCAAGGTCACCGGCCGCGCACACAACGCACACAACGAAACGTGAAAGTAGTGAGAGTACAGTCGCGGCCAACCTACCTTTTTGCAATTTATCCGCTTGCATTTATGTACTGCTGTATCGGTTTGTGCATGACATTGATTTGCTTTTGTTCGTAATATAAAGATGTATACGTAACGTAATATGTACTATCCCCTTTTTGTATTTTCATTATCAATTTTTTTCTGCTTATTATAAACTCGAAATTTTGAGAACATTAATGATTTTAAGTAGGTTTTTAATTATTTAAATCTTTCACACAAAAATAATGCAACTTATAGTCTAATAATGCAACTAGTCAGTTGGATTTTGACCATAAACACAGTCGCGGCTAAGCGCTTTTTGTTAATTTTATGTAACACCTGATTATGAAATTGTTTCTTCTCAATCATAACACTTTAATCTCTATTGAATATATAGTGAAGAAGGAAGTGTATAAAATAATTAAACATTGAATCATTAGTCCTTGAGCAAAAAGAGACCGTTGTATTAGAAATAAAAAATTTAAGTACAAGTATACTTCTATTGCATTTAATATCGGCACTTGTGTTTGTATCGAAGAGTGACAGAATGCCAAGAGACAGTCAAAACAAGTCTATTTCTGTTGAAATAAAATTCGAGGTCGCGATACGTGAATGCGAACTGCAGTGGACTGTTGTTTTATTTTATCCTGTTTCATTTTAGCGCATCATTTTGCAATGATGCAATACATGTGACGTAATAATAATAATAAACTACTTATAGCAATTTAGCAAATTGAAACCCGTTAATAAGTTCCTGGTATGTCTTCAACTGGACTTTAATAACATACCAAATGTCAACAAAACCACCCGCGATGAATTATAAAATAAAACTAGCGTTTACAATCGGCAGACAGAAAACCTCATTCTTTGGAAGTAGGTTAACATTGCAAGGAGATAAATTGTGTAGAGTATTTATATCTCAATCCTTAGTACCGTTACCGTATCACAAATGATTGAGATAACGAGCGTCATTCTATTTAATACACTTTTCAATATACATTTAACTTTTTACGTCATGGTTTAAAAAACTTTTTCAATGAGTTAACAAGTAACGGTTAAATTAAAGCCTAATTACCGTAGATCAACGATTAATCACAACCATCCGGTTCAGAGTAAACAATGAGCCAGTTTAGATCCTATTTCGACATCCATTTCGCAATTAAACCACTGTTAGAACGGTAATAAAAGATATGTGATCTGATAACAAAAGAGATTGTTAAAAAAATCCTTATTTGGTAACATTACCGTAATGAGTATACATAGATAGTTAATCCATACTCCAGTCCTGAAGAAACGATATAATGAAGTCCTTTTGAGGTTTATCTTTATTTTATAACAACGTACTATTTATTTTAATCACTAAACTTGTGTTATCATTATCTATATATCAAGGAGAAATTCCATACATTGGACTCATTCACCATGTTTCTTTTTCAAGATAAGGATAACTTGAAAATAGTAGTTGCAAAAAACTTAAACGAAGGTTTGCAACGCCCACAATTTAATCAGTACAGACCTCGGTAAATATTGCAATAACTATATTTCAACTAGCCATTGCATCAATACAGTTAGATTAATTTTAAAAACTTTTACACAGCTTTCTATGACATTGTTTATACTTGCAACACGTGTTCAGGATTAAAGTGTACCGTTATTTTAATTAAATGTATCACAGTCTGGCAGTCGGACCATTTCATTATATACGTATTCAGATTAACAATACAATCACTGCCCACACACACATATCGTCTGTCGAAATCATTAACATATGAAGGTGTGTCTGTACCAAAGGTAGTACGTTACTCGTATGTATGATTCAATTTACATGTGGTTCATAAAACAACAGTTAATTTTACCGACTATTTTTATCACTTTTGTGATTTGTAATATAATCAGTTGAGTATATTTATGAAAATATAATGTTAAACGCAAAAAAGTTAGCATTTTAATATCTAAGGTGATTGAATAAAAAATTACATAACATTACATCAAAAGATTTATTAAGCATTGTGAAATGTAGTATTCAAGTAAGGTTTACTACAGCAACAAACAATTTCGTTGTACCTATTCGATTTGTTTCGATTCAAATGTTATTTGTTACCTTTGGATTACACCTTAAGTTTTTAAGTCACATTTTATGATAAAATTAAGATAACCAAACAATTTGCTGTTGCCAAATGAGATAATTTATAAAACAATAGTATATTCATTCATTTTATTTTATACACTAAATCAAACCGAGTCTTGTTTCGTATTGTGATAATTAGATTAGATCAGCTTATCATAATATATTTTTGTTATAAAAACACAAAATGTTAAGGTATTTTGTTTGTGTTTTAGTGTTCTTTAAATATAATTATCATGCTATATTATATCAATCCGTTTTTTTTTCATTCCTTTCCGTTAAACTTTACAACATATATACCTATTTATTTACGGCCAAGTATACATTCGCATAGTACCTACATAGTTCTTCGTTATACATAAATGAATCTATTACATATGAAATAGGTATTATACCTATCAAGAAAACAATTCGTTATTCAAATCGAGCTGCGATTTATAATTGATATATATCAAAATTTTGACCTTGATGTGTTGTTGATATGCAACTTTTTTGTCGAGAACGTGTCTGCTCGGCGGTGCCGTGGGGCCCGGTATTATTTTCTTAGAGCTCGTAGTTCGTACACTATTTCAAGTTTTGCATAAATTATACATTTATAGGCACCAATTTCGTTCAATTAATTGGACATTTCGATTCGTATTTAAATTCACACGAGACGAAACTCGAAAATAACGATTATTAATATCTATTTTTTTATAACTTCGCAAATATCTAAACACGAAAACAAGTTCGTCATCGGACGACGCATATTTGTAATTAAAATCCTAAAACTAAAAAGTCAATGACCTCTTATTACAACACATTATACTAGTATTTCCATGAACATGGTTTTATAAGTTTCTATTTAAAATAGAGATATTATATAAATAGAATAGTTCAGTGAAATCGTGGCTTGATAACAAAGCGCTTCCTACTCACAATAAATGCATAGGTGCATAGTTTATCACAGTAATCAGATAAAACACAGTTCCTCTTGACGATAAACATTCTTACGACACGTTACGTGACTTCTTAAATGATGTATGAAACTTTATACCCTTGTCTGCTTATAAAATCATGCCACTCTAGCCGGGGATATGATAATCGCATACTAAGTTGTATTTTCAAATAGTCATCGGGCTTCTATGGTATACCGTTACTTCATATGCAAATTCTAAGCTATGCCGCAGCAATATAAAATATGCGACGCATTTAATATTAATATTCTACATTCCTAAAACTACTTTATTTTCGATGGAAAGTTTTGATGCGATAAATATAATACCAAACAAGTTTTTATAAATGATTATGTGATAACGAAGAAGTATAGCGATTTCTTAAGTTATCACATTCGAAGGACAAGTTGATGTATTTAAAACTAAATAAGAAAATTTCTTATTAGTAAAAATAAAAACAAAAAAAATATATATTATTGAGTTCAGTGCGCGACAGTCAACCCAAACAAACGTAGGGACGCTACAAGACGAGGGGCGGGGGTAGGCACCCTTCGCGTCACGTGACGAGCGACCTTCAGGCGGCGCACCGACCTTGAGCGCCGCTCGCCCCGCGCGCGGGTCAGAGGTGAATGCACGCCAGCCGCCCCGCGCGCCGCTCCAGCCCGCTGCCTTGCCCCGAACACCATCTAATGCCACTCACCTCCTTCCTATCTACGAAACCATGGCACCACCCGCTCAGGCGCCACCGGCCTCCGCCAACATCCCGATTTCATGCACCCTCCCGCCGCGAACAGGTATTAGCGACGCGGCACACCTTTCCCATAAAATATCACCGACAAGTTTATTGACATCGAGTCGCTCGCACAATTGCGCAAATTTAACTATTTTCCAATTATTCGAATGCACACACAGCTGTAGTTCGAATAAGAAAACACTTTTCTTTAAAAATAAAACGTCTATTCACTCAAAAAATACTTTTTATAAGAAAAACATTAAACACAACGCGATAACGAAAATCACATTTACACCATGTCCTCTCACCTCCGCAAAACAAAGCGGAATAAACTCACTCGAGCGAACTGACATCTCGCGAGTTACATGCACAACCGCAAAACAAACATTTATTACCGACATCTGGTGTAAAATAATTAAACTACGTTGTAAAATTAGTTGGTTAAGCTTCACAATAGATGGCATCCTTTTCAGCAACAAATAATATGTTTCAAAAATTATTCTCTAAAATTGAATATAATAAAGTAATTACTACATTAAATGTATATTGTAAAAAAATTCTGTAGTATAAAACACAGTTTAGAGTTTATGAAATAATAATTAGATACTCAAAATTATTCTATATGTCAATGTCAAAACTATTATAATTATTTTACAAATTTTATCTGTGGCACTTTGTTACAATTTTGATTATAACAGCTGTGCAGTGTATTTAATCAAGGTTTATTTTATTTTCCATTACATTATAAGCTGTAGTGACGTGTTTTGTGTACTAATTTATTATATTTAAAATTACTTGTTATCATTAGTCCTTTGTTACGTTAAAATCCAATTATCCAAGATCGTTAACTCCATATACTTATGACGAGTCATTAATTAAATAGATTTTACAGTGACTCAAGGCTGTAACAATAAAAGAAGCAGTGCTTGTGACTATTATGAGAATTACAGAGACATAATGGTGGAGGATAATGATCAAAGTTACGGGAGGACAGCAAATAAAAATGTGCTATTGAAAATCGTAATTCTCGGTGATGGGGGAGTGGGAAAATCATGTTTGATGAGCAGATTTATATCGAACCATTTCGATGATCACAACTTTCACACGATAGGCGTGGAATTCATGAATAAAATGATAGAAGTCAATGGAAAACAATATACGCTGCAGGTAATTTTTAATGTATAATCATCATGATGTCATTTATAATAACTTATACCAAAGTAATGTACAGTTTCTTATCTGAAGGAGAACCTCCTAAGAACCTTCAAAACACAGATAAATATTTGACTGTTAGTCATGAATATGTTATCTAATACTTAAAAGTAACCTTGGATTTCTAGATAATGTAATTCATATATTTTTTTGGCCTGAACCTTCAGAGAGTATAAACATGCAAAATACTTTTTCTTGACTATGTACCTACATAGTCAAGAAGTGTATAGATTTCCAACTTAGTACCTACTAAGAAATTATTTTAAATTTAAGAGATGAAAATCTAAATTATTTGAACTAAAATATGTAATATTTGTAATATTTTAAAATTATATATAGGACTATGGGCAATTGTAATTCAAGGTAAACAACATATTTATAATTCTATTGAATCTATCAAAATATAATTTATTTATATTCTAACTATATGCATAGTATAATCTTGTTTGAATTGTTAATTTACTTTCTCATGATAATCAATTTCTTTAAAATGTCCTTAGATAAGAAGTATGTCAAATACTGTATATTAATTGTGTTGTTAATAAGTCAATTTACGTTCCTCTATTTCTCCTCACATTTTATCTGCAGTTATAATAGATTTACTTCTATTATTTAAAAAAAATTATCATTTTCTGCGTTCTAAACAATTAAGTTTTCATTGGGGCTCAAACAATCAAACAAAATCAAACTGCATGGGGCCTGTAGTTAAGCTGAAATGTGGGACCTCTATCTAGTTTAGCTACCTATTTTTTTAGCTGGTTTGACACCAAATCAATTTTAGCAATCTGAATGATGTGTCCATAAGATGTGCGCATATAAAAACTGTACGATGATCTATCATCATCAATGTTACATTGCTTCAAATGTACGACTGAAAATAATTGATATAATTTGTCTTACGCAATTCTAAGTCTTAACTCTAATTGCAGTGTTTAAAAACTTGGTCTAAAGTTATCATTAAAACGTGATTAGACTGAATATAATGTATGTACTGTCTGAATGTATTGACATTTAAAGGAGTATATTTTTCATTATAAAGAATTTTATTTTATCAAAGTATGTTTTTAAAATACTTTTTTTTACTTTTTAAAATACTTTAAAATACTTTGGCCTTGTATATGATATTGTATTTAATAACATCTGTGTTGAATAATAATATTGAATACTCCTTTTATTTGAGAAATAATGAGTTCTAAATAAATACTTTTAATTTTTATTTAACCTACTTCAACTTTATTTTAAACAGCTTATGTACTTTTCGGGGGTCCTATTTATATCAATTTACCAACTTAATCTTAATAAATAAACAAAGAAACAAGCACAGAATTATTTTTATTTTAAATAATGTAAACTTTCATATTTTAATTTCAGATATGGGACACAGCTGGCCAAGAAAGATTCAAATCCTTAAGAACACCATTTTATAGAGGAACAGATATTTGCATACTGGCATATGCAATTGACGATAGAAGTTCATTCAACAATATTAAGACGTGGTTAAATGAGTTCCTACATTACGCTGGCGTTAAGAATGGAATTGAAAAATTTCCTTTTATAGTTGTTGGAAATAAGGTATGATACATTTTATGATTTTATTTGAATTTTAGGGAATAGTTTGTTAATAAGATTTAAACCAAAGAATAGACTAAGGATCAGACCCTGCACAAAATTACAATAACAATAACATAAACTTTATACTAACAGAAGTAAAATTTTTTTATAAAAAACTTTTATTGTTAAACTGTAAAATATAATGTAGTTTTGTAAATCATATTTTGTTTTCCAGTTTGCCAAATTTTATTAAATACACATCATATTTAATAATAAGTTTTAATAGATAGGTATGTCTAATAGATAGTCAGTCAATCAACATTTTCTTCATAAATATAGAAGTGACTACACCACCAACCAAATAACAATGTACCAATTATTCTACAATAAGAACTGTAAATCAAGGCCACTAGATGCACACTTATAATAGTTAGTTAAGTAACATTGAGGAGATTTAAATTATATAATTTATACATACAATGTGTACATTAGATTACACCACACATATCAGTGCTAAGATTTATTATTATGATACATGCTGTTTCCATGCGAAATGTAAATAGTGGTTTTCACGTGATGCATGTACAAAGAGCCAACATTTTTATTTATTTTCTTTACTTTGGTGATTTTCGTTTTTGCAAGTTTTTATTTAACTTACTCTATATGGATGTTGGGGTGGAATCTTACAACTAAATTTTAAGGCACTTGCCCTCAACCGATTGTGTTGGGTATGCACATTCAGTTTGGATGACAATGCATGATTAATTTAGTAGACATTTGTTACACTATGATAATAACGCAATTTTATTTTGCTTTCCGCTCTACTTACATATTGTAAGTAGAGAGGAAAGCAAAAAAT
>DVXP01002820.1:0-12128 GCA_018235645.1 Junonia grisea | reverse complement strand
TTTTGACGATTTTGGAAATTTGAAAAAATTTTGCGCGACCCCTTAAAATTTTTTTTTTGAGCTGTCCTTTGGAGCTGTCCTCTTAAAACATGATAGACTAACATATTTTCATAGGAGACTTGAAAAAAATAAATGATCTTTTTTTTTGGGTCACCCTAATATTTAGTATTACTAAAGAAAGTAGCCCTGCTCAGGTCAGAAAATTCTATTTCTTATTAGGTGTTTCTCCAAATAAGCACCAAAAGTTGTTGACTTTGTTGTTATCTCTGTTAATACGGACAAGGACAAGGCATTTAAAACAGTTAGTTTATTATGATGATACTAATACAAGACTGAAACATTTAAATGTCAATACACCACATTATATAGACATATTGTGACATGCGCATTAGGTTTATTATTTATTTATTATTTGAATCTAGCGTTCCAATTCCAACAATCTCAATCACCTGATAATTATAATTGTTTTCATTGGATATTGCTCTGAGTAAAAATATAAAAGTAAGTTAAAACCTCGAGTAGTATCTTTAGTTTGGGACATAATGTTGAAAATAGGAAATATAAAGTTAGATTATATTTATTTAACATTTGCACCTATTAAGGATTGCAATCCGGTCCGGCGGATCCGGTAATCCGGCGGATCCGGCGTGTTTTTAGACTTACCGGATCCGGTGTCGGATCCGGTAAAGGAAAAAATACGCAAATGCGACCTGGGAACAACGTTGCCAGATCGCTAGATGGGCTGCGGCACTACCGCCGCAGACACCGGCTCTGTCTGAACTTGTTTATCAGTCGCCACTTGAACCTTTACATCGAATATATCAAACAAAACTAATCGAAAAGTGTGTGAGTGATTGATTAGATCAGCCGCACACCCTGGAACAGCCTTTTATCTATGGTTGAAAGATTTTATTATCTGAAGGTATGCATCGAAAAAACTTGAATAGATATAGAATCTGAAGTAAAATTAACAGACCATAAGTGGTGATTAATAAAAGTTTTGACCACCATTTTGCAACCATTCTTACTTGCTGTCGATATATTATGTAGAAGAGAATCGACCCTTCTTACTGCCGTCACTGTTTTTAAATTTATTATAGATAAGTTAAGTCAAGAAGATACTGTTTTAAGCACATGGTTTTAAGTAACGATTTATCTGACGCATTACGTGTAAAAATAAAAAAAACGTTGGCGTCGAACAATAGTAACT
This sequence comes from Junonia grisea, assembly GCA_018235645.1. Taxonomy (NCBI): domain Eukaryota; kingdom Metazoa; phylum Arthropoda; class Insecta; order Lepidoptera; family Nymphalidae; genus Junonia; species Junonia grisea. The sequence continues at coordinate 10,918 of DVXP01002820.1, read as the reverse complement.
GACCAATGAACTTACGCACATAGTCCAAAAATATGATGAAAATTTAGGCAAGCTGACTTTTTAAATACCTACATTTTTAAGCCTAAAAATACCATGCGACAGGAAATGAAAAGCATAATAAGCAGATTCTTAACTGATGAAAATGTGACAGAAACAGCAGGTTAAAATATAGATTCCAAATCTGATTCCGAATCCACGTCATTATTGCCAATAGAAAAAAAAACATTGCATTTAAAAAGGATCTTGAAAATTAAATCCTGAAGAAAAAAGGGGGGAAAGTTAAAGCTAAAAAAAAAAACAGATTATGAGAAAATACTTAAAGTGGAAAAGAAGCGTATGAAGTCGAAGAAGTAAAAGCAAAATACTTGTCGCTGATCTACAGTTATTTAATGATTAGGCAAAACAGTGTTGAGGGAGTAAGGGTCTTTTTTGGTGCAGGTTATATTTGTAGTGTCATCCCAAGCAGATAAGAAAACAGTACAATTAACACTATATGTTTTCTTACATCGTTTTTTCAGGCACAAAAATAATATTCTTCTATTATATAAAATGTAAGTATATTCTATTATACTTACATTTTGCATTGCAAAACATAAATGCTTCTTGTTTTTATTAAACTTAAAGCGGGATTTGAACCCGCACCTTTTGCCTTGCCGGGGCAGGTGCTCTAGCCAGTTGAGCTATAGGTCGCTTCGCCCGCTGTGTCGAAATTCTTGATCTGATGATGAAAGACGGTCTAAGCGACCGTGCGTGGTGCCGTCTATGGAGGAATCTTTGTAGAGTTCCTAACCATTCAAAGATTCATTTTACAATGAATTCTTTGATGAAAGATGACACCATGCTATTTCAAATTGTTTTATTTATTATTCCACACGTGGGGAAATAGTATTAAACTTAAACATCAAATCAAAAATTCGCGACACAGCGGCATTTGAACCTGCACCTTCTGCCTTGCCAGGGCAGGTGCTCTAGCCAGTTGAGCTATGGGTCGCTTCGCCCGCTGTGTCGAAATTCTTGATCTGATGATGAAAGACGGTCTAAGCGACCGTTGTTTTATTGTGTCTTAGAATTATGAACTAAAAGTGATTTTATAATTAAAATTAAAAGTTATTAACAAAAGTTTAATAGTGTTATTACTTAAGTACTTTCAGATACATACGTACAGCAATAAGTGTGAGTCAGACTGATTACTTACTTCATTATGTAGAATTGTTTCATAATTACAAAAATTATAATTAATACCAAAAAATATACTTTGATTTTATTTTCCATAAAGACGTATTTTATTATTCTTTTTGTGTATTATTATCAAAACTAAAAATCACTAAATACTAGGCCCTAATTAACTTTGAAATCCGGCCGGATCCGACCGGATCCGGTCCGGATTAGCGTCAATCCGGTAAAATCCGGCCGGATTGAAAATGATACCGGATTGCAATCCCTAGGCACCTATACAATGTTGCAGGAGTCCACCAAACCGCATGGCAATGAAGGAGCTTCTCGAAGCGTTGATGGGCAATGAATACCTGCCGCTGCACAGGACCCTCAAACCCTCTGGACCAATCCCTCCACCTACCTTCTTACTGGATCCTACAGAGATATCCTTTGCTGATGAGGTATGGGGATCTTGGGTGTATGTTTTATTATATATATTTTTGGTTTTTGAGTTTAGTGTAAATACATCATGAATTTGTCTGAAACAATCCTGAACAAAACTTTTGTACCCAATTATTGGTGATATTTGAAAAGGATGTATTTTAAAATATTTGTGAGGACATTTTTGTTCAAATACAGTCTATCAAATGTCATAAATATGTAGCCCTTTAATTTTTCTTCCATATTGCATATTTCTTATTTTCGAAATTGTACTGTAAATGCTACATAGTGTATTCATGATGTATTCCGTCTCATTATATTACATTAATTTATCTTTAACTCACTAGCAGTAAATACAACAATACGACTTTTATACAGGGTGTGTGGAAAAATCTAGTCAATAGAGGGACATATGTACCACTATATGATACAGATTTCGAAGGCCTGATTGGACTGAAACCGCCGGAAAAAGTTGAGAAGAAAATAACACAACCAAAGGAACAAAAACCTAAAGTGGTATGTAATTTTATTATCTGAAAAATATTTCAATCTTAGGCCCAAAAATTTGGTTTTAACACTTGGTTTGGTTTTATGACAGTCAGCATGCCAAAGTCAAGAAGTTATACAGAATTTTTGCCTTGCCTGAAATGGAAATAATCTTATAAGATATAGAGATAACTATACATCTTATTAATGCATTATTACAGGAAGAGAAGAAAGAAAAGCAAGAAGAGAAGAAAACAGAAGAGAAAGAAGTAAACATAGTAGAAGAAGCCAAGGAGTTAACACAATTAGCATTAAAATCAGCATTAAGTGTTCCACACCAGCAACGATTGCTAGCATTATTGGATCGACAACCTGATGTAGTTTATGAGATAGGAGTCACGCCGTACCAGGTAAGTTTCTAGAAGGTCCTTTACTAGATTCTTCAAGATTCGTAAACAGGTATCTTTCGAGAAGATTCTGTATCAGAAATATATTGTTTCGCGCCAGCAACGATTGTGGGCGTAACTGGAATGTTAGCCCGATGTAGTTTATGAGACAGGAGTTACACCATATCTGGTAACTTTCTAGTTTATTTTTATTCTAGAAGATTCTTAACCTGAAATCTTGTCAAGTGTTCCACACCAGCCACGATTGGTAGCGCTACTGGATGTAGCCTGATGTAGTTTATGAGATAAAAGTCACACCAGGTAACTTTCTAGAAGATTTTGTAGAAGATTCATAACCAGATAAATTTCTTGAAGATACTGTACCTGGAAACTGATAGCAAAGTGTTCCGTGTTAGCAACGATGTTGGCGCTACTAAGGTAGTTTTTGAGATAGGGCTTGTAACGTAACCATCATATGTCTAGAAGATTCTTCATCTAAAATTAAAAAAAATATATTGCTTATTAAAGTTATGAGTAGTACTTTTGAGATAGTGTATATATAATATGAGATAGAGATATCGAAATATTTATAAATGCAAACTGACGATTCAAAACAGCTCCCATAGCCTAATTGAATAAAAATATTTTGACTTTGACTTTATGTCATGTAATCACTGTTGATTGGAAATTTGCTTTGTACTTATCTTAATTTCCAATCCTTAGCTACCGGAGCTGGTGGAGAACAACCCGATGGTGGCCATATCGGTGTTGCTGAAGCTGATCCACTCGCAGCACATCACGGACTACTTCTCCGTGCTTGTCAACATGGAGATGTCGCTGCACTCCATGGAGGTGGTCAACAGGTGAGGGGGGAGGGGGACGAAAATTTTTTTACGTGTTTTTTATTGTATGACAATATCAGAAAAAGTGGCATCCTGGTCGGCTGTGGCGGCGCATAGAGTATAAAAATTAGACAGACAAATAAATATCGATTTTTATCTAAGGGCATCAAAATAAAAAAAAATAATAATATTTTTAGACTATATGATTGGAACTACTAAGCTTGAAAATATTTCTGTAGACAGACCACGTTGATCCACCTGTGTACTGAATCTCTACCAATAAAAATTTGAAATGTGTTACATAGAGCATTCCAACGACTATATATTGCTCTATCTCAATTTCCATAATTACGTTATTTTAAGCCTTTCGTACGCGCACAAGCCAAGCACTATCGCTAATTCACTATAACTGGTTTCTCTATACATTACCCTACTTCTATCATCAGATTGACTACATCAGTGGACCTACCCGTTGAGTTTGTCCACCTGTACATAAGCAACTGCATCTCAACGTGTGAGACCATCCGCGACAGATACATGCAGAACCGGCTCGTGAGACTCGTGTGCGTGTTCCTGCAGTCGCTCATCAGGAACAAGATCATTAATGTTAAGGTGAACATAATATAGTTATACATCAGCACCTGCGTCTCAACGTGTGGGACCATCCGCAACGGAATAAAGTTACGAAATCTCCAAAATTTAGTTATAAACACACTGAAAGTAGATAAACCCCAGAATTTAGAAAACAAACCCCAGAATTTAGTCAACAAAGCCTATAATTTAGTAAACGAACCCCAGAATTTAGTCATAAAAAGCCCAGGATTTAGTCAACGAAGCCTAGAATTTAGTTAACGAAACCTAGAATTTAGTAAATGATCCTCAGAATTTAGTCAACAAACCCCAGAATTTAGTAAACGAAAGCTAGAATTTAGTAGATATCCTCCTTATTTACCACCGGAATCTAGTTAAGAAATCCTACTAATCCTACTAAATTACTGAACAAACTTTCAGTGTTTTATAATAAAAAAATCCCAAATTTGGCTTTAGAACTGAACTGAAATGAAGAATTTTTCCTCATTTAATTATTTCTTTTGCAATATAGCATGGATACTATAGCATTTTGTATGAATGTATCTATTGAATAGTGTGACCATCTGTTACCAGTAGCTTTGCTCATATCTTTTGTACAAAAAGTAGAGAGTTCCAGAAATATCAAATCTCTAACGAGTTCATATAACATTTCGTTTTTTACAGGAATTATTTATAGAGGTAGAAGCATTCTGCGTTGAATTCAGCAGAATAAGGGAAGCGGCGGCGCTTTTCAGACTGTTAAAACAACTAGATTCAGGGGAAATGCACAAAGACACCAAGGAAAATTAAGAAATGTTGCCACATTATTAAATAAATTTGAAAATTGAGAAAAATTGGTACTGATAATTAATTTAACACTGGACTTATATATAAGTTTTGTAATCTGTGCAGGTAACACAGGTTATGTAAGTTTTACATTGTTATTTATGTTTTTTTTTAATTAGCTTAATTTAATTAGAGATAGTTTTTTTCCTAGGTTTGTCTACTGTTCATTTTAGTATGCATCTTTATTACTAGTTAGACCTTTATCAAAATAATTACAAAATTAATTATATGTAACTTTCTTGTGTGCTTTGGTAATTTTATAAAACACCATGTATTGCATAATAACTAAATTAGAAAGTCAATCCAATAACACTTTAATAATAATTTTTTCATGATGACTAGAACCTTGTAATACCAAAATACATCGAAAATTATTATCAAAATATGTTTTTAAATTTCATCTCTGATATGAATATTATCAGAATAAGTAATAGTAATAACTAATAACCATTACCAGTTTAATAACGTAACACAGTCTGTACATATTCCACTGCTGGGCATAGGCCTCTTCTGCTATTAGGGAGAAGAATTTTACACAAATTCAGCACTTAAAAATCCAGCTGTGCTAGCCAGGGTTCGAACCCGCGACCTTTGGTTAAGATTCACGTGTTCGCACCACTAGGCCATCTCGGCTCATTACCAGTTTAACAAAAGTATTAAAATTTTAATAAACATATTTTCTTACTATAAATGTTCATTTCAGAAATTGTAAATATTACCATATTTTTGAAGTTAATAACTTTTCTTTACTTAAATAAGATAGATACATAGTATTTGTAATTTTGTATTGAATTAGAAAAACATGTAGAAGACTATAATTTGTTTCTTTCATTGTGTTTAACATTTTACTTGAAAGGCAACAGATGTGATAAGTGTAAATATTAATAAACTTTATATTACTACTGAAAAATAGATTTTTTTATTTATTCCTGCTAAATTATTTTATTAACTAATTAATGTCTGTTTAAAAAAAAAAGTCACTTTCTATATAGCAGTTCCACTAATATTTTCATCCATAATAGAAAATACATTAAAATTAAAACAAAAACTTAGTTCCAATATTTATTCCAAATAACTACAATAATAGACCATTAAATATTGTATAATTACAAATGGCATAGACATATAATCTAAGCTACTTCATAGCACTTTCCAGAATCTCCCTGACCGCGTCATCTGTAGCTAGATCTAATGGCGTACAGCCCTCGTCGTCTTTCAGAAATGACGCTCCTGCATCTAAAAGAATTTTCGTAGCTTTCACATGACCACAAGACGCTGCGTAATGTAGAGGAGTTTGGTCGCAATTATCAACGGCGTTGACATCACATCCACCTCTTATAGCGGCAAGCAAAGCAGCTGTAGCATCTCTATCCGCAGCCCAGTGTAATGCTGTCAGACCATCGTCATCTTTCTCGTCTTTCAACTCAGGGTTTTTATTCAATAGCTCTGTAACTAACTCGCCCATGTTCTCTCTTGACGCATCGAGCAGTGATAACTCATTATCAACGAGTTCTGGCTCAGGTGAGTACCGTAATGATGATACGGTGACCCAAGTTTCTTTCGGTCCACTTTGGGAAACAAGTTCGCAATCAGGATCATACTTTTGTACTAGATCAATGTATTTCTGTTTAGCATCATCACTAGATATATCTCCAAGAGCTTTCCATGCTTCCCATTTCTTTCTACCCTTTCCATCTAACCAACCGGGTTTAGGAGTGTTACACTGGCCCTCTGTGCTTTGCTTGTACAAGCCATATAACTCCAAAAGCTGATTATTATCAAGCTTCGAAGTTAGCTTCCTCACATGATCAGATGCCTTACTAAATGCTTTGTCTAACGGAGTTTGCTCTTCTTCTGAGAAGTCAGAGTCGGAATCTGAAAGTGCCTTAGCCATTATTAAAACTACTCACTACTGTTACAGTCTAATTATTTTGCATTTGCACATTTAAATTCAGTCCTTCCAGAGTGTGAAGTTGCTTGTTTGTCGCATCTGCAGCTCCGGACGGGCTCGCAAATTCTACAAAACCGTAGCCCTTGCTCATTCCAGTGGACCGGTCAAAAATGACTCTTGCGCTCTGAACTGGGCCGAATTGTGCGAAGTATTCTCTTAACTGACGGTGGCCTACGGTCCACGCCAGGTTGCCGACATAGAGGCGTGCAGCTCTTGCTGTGCTGGCCATAACCTAAACAGATATGATTTCTAGCAAATGCAAGGATCGTTCGCCGATCAAGGCCCTGTAGTCGACTCCCGAGCTCTCACTCAGCGAATCCAGGTCAATAAGTGCGCCTTTTAGTCCCCACTTGTTCAGTAGAGCCTCAATTGACCAGTCCGCGCTCCGCTCCTGGTAAGCACACAAAAATCGTGCGTCAGTACCGTCTAAAAAGAACGCGACAGTAGAAAGTACTTCTTCGAACTGAGAAGGTTCGTAAAAACAATCGGAAGCAAGCAATAAGTCTACGGGTCGTAAGTTATGTACGTCGGCTAAAAACAGACCCCAGGCGAGTCCTAACACTTGTACGTCGCGACCGGGAACTAAACCATTAGCTTCACAGCAAGCCGACAAGTGCCTCAACGAACGAGGAAGAACAACACTGTCAGTTAATGTCACGTGAGCACCACACTTGGCTGCTAAGATTCCAGGTAAGCCGGTGCCACAGCCGAGCTCCAAAACACGCAAGCCGCGTAAATTTCTTCTCTGTGTCCACAGATACCAAGCTAATAGAGGTGCCGAGGGCCACGTGTAGAACGAATACCCAGCTGATAGCAACTCCGGTATAACTATTTCTAAGTATTCACCTCGCGTGTCACCGTTGCTAGTCGATTTTCCGCGAAACACGAATTTCTTTAGTTGACCACTAACAGGACGACCATCGCTCATTGCATAAGCATTTTATGGAGATATTTGCCTAAAATAGGTATGAGAACAGTCAACATCCAAGCGTGACAGAAGATAAAATTGATTTGTCAAAAAAACGAAAAGACAACTATCATAGAATCATAGATATATAATGTAATAAAACTAATTATAAAAAATATTTAACAGATAGATAGATATTTTTTACAAAACTTCTTTGGTTTTGTTGTAATTTTATTTACTTGGCTAAAATTAATAAGATTTTAACAGAAAAAATTACAAGCTCAGTAAAAATAAAAATAGAAAAAATCCATCTATCTAGATATCATTGGTAGAAAATTTGTTTTATTTTAATCTCTATTGTCACGTCTAGTTCATTCATTCAATTATAACGGAAGCGGATATATAAAGTTTGGTAAAATTCGTTCAATTGTTTCATTCGGCAACTTTGTTACCGGGTGTTGACGTTAACTTTTTATATTTTATTTATTTATTTTCGATTAAATAATTAGCATAAATATTTTATAATCATGTCTGTAGCAGTAAAAGGTTAGTACTATTCTGTGTATTAAAAATAGTTATAATGTAGCAAAAAATAAATATGCATTGATTACATTTCTTGCTGGGGTCAAATTCCAGTTTACATTTTAAGATAAAATTTTCGTATAATAAGTTTATTTAAGGAATATTTATACTTTGATTCCAACAAATGCTAGTTTTAAACGTTGGTTTTAAATTCAATCTCAAAAAGTTAGATTATTAAAAATTAAATTCCACATTTTTTAATTTATAAACCCCTTTATATATTCGTGAAATCTCTTTTTTATTATGTTAAGAAAATGTTTTTTTTTATCTTAGTCGCCTAGCTGTAAATTTACGTATTATGTACGTTTGATAAAATTACATGGACCTCAAATGTTGCTTATATTTTCCCTAGAAATGTTGTTCTTAACAACTTGCGTTTACGTGTAATAACAATCAAAAGTAGAACACAATTTTTATGATAAATATCTGAATATGTATGTTATTATATGGCTGATTATATAAAAATTCCTTATGATAATCTGTCTATTACTCTTATCACGATAATTAGCAAGATAGAATAGAATGTGAAATGTGTCCATTACTATTGTGAAAGTTAATAAGAATGTGGGTAGATATTTATATTCCTTTCATACAAAATTACTAAACAGATTTTGATGAAATTTTTTAGTAAGACAGCATATTGGTGGCGAGTTTCCCTAGCGACAGTTTGCGGAACTAGTATAGGACAGATCTGACAGATACTTTTCGAAAACATACTTGTGAAACAACCTGTGTTTATCATTTTATTGTTTTTAAAACAATCTGTGATATGATTTCGTTGTTTGATATTTACAAGGTAGTCTAAAATACTATAAGACCTCTTCGTGAGGGTGAAATTAGATTAGATTAGAAGGAAAGATATGGAAAAGTAAGCTCTCTTTGTTATAGTTATTACACAGAGGAACACAGCAGAAGATTCCTTCCTTTTTTTATTTATATCTATCTCAACACCTAAATAATTCTTTAAAACAACCATATAATGATAAACAAGCTGTTTATCACGCATCTGACAAGAAAGTATCTCAGTAAGTCATAGTAGCCTGGCCTCCGGTAGTTCTGCGAGTCACCGCTAGGGAATCTGCGAGTCGCCAATACACTACATTCTCTTTTAGACCATAGTATATAAATCTATATAATCATACTATCTCAAGTTGATGGGGCTAATTTTCGATATATTTATAATTCCAATTGCCAATCTGTCATTAACAAATTGTCCATATATTTTATTGTAGGTATTTTCATTGTTGGTGCTAAGCGCACACCATTCGGTACATTTGGTGGTGTGTTCCGCAACACCTCGGCAACTGAGTTGCAGACTATTGCAGCCTCCGCAGCCCTGAAGGAGGCCGGAGTGGCCCCTGACCAGGTTGACTCTGTGATCGTCGGTCAGGTTATGTCGGTAAGTGAATAAATAATTAAAGAGCTAAAAAAACTATTGTACAGAGTATTTTTGTAGCAAGTAATGATAATTTTCAAGCTCAACCGTAAATGTATGCTCAAATGTATAATTTCAACATTTGCATTATAAAAAAGTTTAGAACTGTGAGGCTATAGTTAATATTGTTAATGAAAAAAAAAGCCATTTGTAATTTTAAACTTGAATCTTAAGTCATTTTTTTGCAAAGTTACAAAAATACATTATTCATAGAACTACCTACTGTTGAATATAATGTTGTCATTACAATCAATTCATGAATAACTATGGGAACAAATTCTTGCAGAAGTTATTTTCAAATAAACATTTAGATTTTTTCTGAACAGTTGAATAAATAAAGCTGTAGTATAATATTGTTGCAGTTTGTAAATCAATATCGTGATAAAACAGTCTAATTTAGGACTAAGTTTATATAATTACTACTCTTGTTCCTTTCTCCCATTTATTTTTTAGTCATTTGTAACTTAATATTTTGCCACAAATGTTTATGATAGTTTATCACTTAATATGACTAGTCTAATTTGTGGGGTAAAGAGTGAAAGGGTGGTAAAGGAACTGGTTCGAAATATTCCGTGTGAAGAGATCTTAAGTTGCGCACATACACTAACAGTCTAACACGCTTTACTCCAATATTCTCCTTCGAGCTGGTAATTTCAAATTCTAAATTATTATTTCCGTCCAGGCATCTCAAACCGATGGCATATACACACCAAGACATGCAGCCCTCAAAGCCGGGATCCCTCAAGAGAAACCCGCTTTAGGAGTGAACAGGCTCTGCGGTTCTGGTTTCCAGTCCATTGTTAACAGCGCTCAGGTAAATACACACTTTTAAACTATTACTTTACACTATTACTCTTTTGATTAATTCTTACAGAATCTTAATCCCTTTTGTAAATTAATGTAGCCTATGTTATTCCTTATAACATTAGCTATCTAGCAGTCAAAGTCCCGTCAAAATCGGGCCAACCGTTCCAGAGATTGCCCGGAACAAACAGACAGACAAAAAATTAGTAATTTGATAGTTTTGTGGAAATATTCTTATGCATTTAGTAAATTGATGTTATTTTGATACTTCAAAGAGACACTTCAGTTTTATTTATATTTATAAATTAGAAAATTCTTTCACTGTTAGAATGATATATTATTATCAAATAAGTTGGGGATCGTTCAAGTATTACGTAACGCATTTTTTGAAGATTTTAGACCCCCCCTCCCCCACATGTAACGCACCGTAACGTTTTTCTATACCCCTCCCCCTAGACGTTACGTAACATTTTACCAAAATTTTTAGGTGAAAATGGTCACTAAAATAATTTT
>DVXP01002819.1:0-12128 GCA_018235645.1 Junonia grisea | reverse complement strand
GGCCATCGCAGGGGGTTTTAGTGAGTGCAATCTCACATAACCCGACATCCCCCCCAGGAGTCGGGTATCTATGAAGTCCTGCGTCAACAAGCACATTATTTTTATTTCCTCATACAAAGATAAAGAAAAAAATTTTTTTTTTCTTGCGCTTAAATTGCCTATGCCCTTGTTTTTCTGTTTAGTTTAAATTTTATTATTATCGTACAATTTTTTTTTAGTCTTCCAATCAACAAGAATTTACTCGCGGAATTACTTAGCTACATTGAAAATTTTAACGTTGGGGATAAACACAAGAAATGTTCAAAATAATTACCATGTCAGTTTTGAATGAAGGCCATACAATTATTATTAATAATTTTTTTTAAAGCCTACTCGTAATGTATAAATGATCGTGAATTTATTATTTTTGCGACTCGACTTGCGCTTTAAGGATAAAAAAATGTATTTAAAATTTGGGATTCCAACTTTATATCTACAAAATTTCATAGCAATCGATTTAAACAAACAAACAAACAAACAATATTAGTGTGTGTATATTAGTGTAAAGTAAGTATTGGTATGCGATATAAATTGACATCATCGTCTTATACCTACTAGCATATTAATATTTATACGATCTATTCTTGAATGTCGTCGTCTCTCTTGAATATATATATATCTAATCTATACATATAAAATGGTTTGTCCTGAATGACTGAGGTATCAACGCACAGCCTAATTGCTGATCGTGAAACTCTTAAACTTTAAGGGTGTGTTCTTTAGATGTCTTAGGCACCCGATGAGGATTTTTTGAAATTCCACACCTAAGGGGGTAAAATTGAGGGGAAAAGATTGTATGAGATATCGTAATTCCTTGCTTGCATAAATTTTGTATAAAATTTTTTTGAAGGATGGATGTAAAACGCCTTTCAAATTTTGACAAAATGCATCCCCTAACTTTGACTTTCAAATTGACATTATAACATAAATACAGTAGATTAAAAAAAATGTAAACTGACGATTCAAAAGAGCTCCCAAAGCCAACTTGAATAAAGAATATTTTTAATTTGAATTTGAATAGGTTCAATCCCTATCTCACTTTCCGGTAACGACATTGTTATTTATTTATATTTAAATCTTGAAGAGAGATCGATTTTTATGATGAATTTTAAATAATTTTGACATTTTTGATATATTGTTAAGCGAAACTTAACTAATCCTAAGATGGTCTAGATTCTTCATGTAATTGATACTAACCTTAATATATGACGTATATATAAATCCCTGTTGAAGACCGATAAAGAGTCCCATCGGTGCTCCCAGTAATGCCCGAGGGTCCTTAACAACGGAGCGAGCATCTGGAGGTGGAGCGGGGGTGGAGGCGGCACCATACAGGCCTAGACATGCTGCCACCAGCGCCAGGAGTGCCCAAAGTGCGACGAGAAATCTACGACCTTCGGCGTTTAAAGAGGAGCCCAATAAAAACTGAACACCAGGACATCCCGCTGATCCACAAGTTCTCTCCTGTAACGTGAGTCATATTTGATCAAAGAATCATAACATTAGTTAAGTTAAGCTTAGGCTCTTTTATTATAAATTATTCAGTTTAAGTACGTATTAATAGAAACACTTTTACATGTACATACCTCGTAGTCATCATCCAAAGATTCTTCCATCCATTTCGTTGCAGATGCATTCTCGCTAAAAGTCGTTGTAGGCAGCGGTGAAAGATTCTCAGGCCAAATTATTAACGCGCCGCCGAGTAATAGTGATCCAACTACGAGGCCTAGATCTTGCGCCGCTCGGAGAGCCCTCAACGCCCTTCGTAAAGCCATCTTCCTTCTACACTCATCGCCTGCCGCCTGAGCCAGGGAAGTTGCTGACACGAACAGAGCCAGCGACATTGGAGACAGAGTTATGCCACAAAGAGCATACAATGGCAGAAGAATTGACAAAGGAGTTGCCATTGTGTGCGCTGTTAGGAGAATGCATACTAGAACATGTGCTAACGTAATTACAATCCTGGTTCCTGATTTTTGTAAAATGAGAGGGGAGAACGGTGCTACTATAGCGGCTATTGTGTGCATAATCGCGAGTGGCATCGCCCCGGCTTCTGCTCCTGCGATTGCTGTGAATGGCAAAAGTGCTGTGGAGCAAAGTCCGCTGGCTAGACATAGTAGGATGAAGCGAGTGACGAGAGGCTTCGGTATTTTTGGTGGTTGTCTGGTTATGAGACGACGAACTGAAGCCGCTCCTACTGACGAAGCGGCAGAGTCTCTTCGCCGGTTGGCAACGGCGGCAGGAATTTTTATTGGTGCCTTCGATTTCCTCCACGGCCATTCTTTCTTGTATATTGTGCTCACTGGTATCTGTAATTTAAAAATTAACTTCATTATACATCACTTCACACGAAACGGTAATAATATAATATTAAAACTATTTACGTTTTGATTTTGTTATATTTGGATTTGGAGTATGTTATAAAACTAATATTCTGGAAAATTTTGCTTTATCTTACATAACTACATAGCTTCAAGTTATGATGTAATGTGGTAAGTAAAAATAACATAACAAATTCAAAAGTAAATCAAATAAAGGTAAATTAAAAAGCATTATATAGAGCTAAGCAGGTCAATAATTTGAAATCGGTACCAAACAAAAAGTTATATTAACTAGCAACTTCAAACAAGTCCCCAATGAATTAAGAACATTCTTAAACAATCCCGCTGTCTCAATACAAATCATTACCTGTGTTATGACGGCCCGGTTCCGATGCGGATCGGACACGGTCCGCGCCGCAGTCCGGATGCTGTGCGGCCGCGATCGCTCCGTCAGATCCGGTAGGCTGCCCATACGACCATCGGACGCTTACCAACATCAGCTCATTTACTTTTCTGAAACAATATTACTTTGCTATTATTTTTAGAGTAGTAAAATAACTTATCATTACTTATGTGATTGATGGGTTAGAGAGTTGAATTGTTGTTTTGTTCAACTTTTACGCCATACCTACCAATGCGATTATCCAGATTAAGTAATAGCATTTTTATCCTTCAAATAAAGCTGTTTCCGAGAAAACGGTATTTTTTTTTTAATTTACTTAAAATCAATCAACAACATCTTAACAAATATTTATGTATACCACTTTGTCATTTCTGGGAATCGATCCGGAATTTTTACGTTTCGGCCAGTTGTAATAACTACTGCACTATCATCTAGTTCTAACCTTGTCTGCGCTTTTGCTTCTGTAAATTAATTTCACAAAAGCGAAATACCCGTATATGTAACCTTTGCTGATTTTCTATCTATTTCTAATAAAGTTTAAATTCTGAGAAATACCTACGCACCGAAATATTGGATGGAGAATCTGTTTCAAATATTTCTAGTAGATACATATATATCTTGATAAGTCCCGTGACGTTTGTTAGCGTCCGATCGAGCAAGGGTGCAGTCTTTAACTAGGACGATTTTATTATGATTAATGTAGAATCATGCAAATCTTATTAATGTTTTTTTTTTCTTTTTATTTTTTTTATGTGACGTGACATGCGTAATTGGCGGCCACAGAATACCAGCGTTGAAACTAATTTTTTTACAATGATTTCAACATAAACTGAGTAGTTTACCAATTTGGACATCACATTCTTTTAATCTTTTGTCATTCTGTTGGTATATATTTTTGTTATTATTTGTACCCCGTGTATGTCCAAATAAAGATTTTTTGATTTGATTTGATTTGATTTACTTTAAATATATTTTTTTTCTCTTACTTCTCTAAGGCTCCTTCTTTCAGTATTCATTTTTGTGAGATTACGTACCTACTTCAAAAAGAAAAAAAAATAAACGGACTCGTGCAGGGTTATTTTGATAATATATTTATCGTCTGAGCCACGAGTCAAATTGAATTTAATATAAGTACTTAATAATTCTCGTGGTTTGACGGTCGTCTAACTATATATTAATTAGCATAATATTTTTATGGATTCACTCAGTCCTATAATTTATGATTAAATAATGAAGTCGCAATAACTCAGAAATTAAATTAAAAATCAGACTCTACTTCCAGTTAAGGCAAAGTCACTGCCTTTTCACAGAATCGAAACTTATAATTTCTTATTTAAAAGTTACTTGTGTTTAAAACCTCAACCTTGAAAACCTTGTAAGTTGAGTTTCAATCACGTATAATATTAAACGCCTTTTTTATTGACGCAGGGTAAATCTTCATAGATACTCCTGTGGGGGGATGTCGGGTTATGTGAGATTGCACTCACTAAAACCCCCTGCGATAGCCGCCACAGCACGGAAAACGAAGAGGCTACGGGATCGCTTTCGCATCACGTCCGCGGCCTCTCCCGATATTAAACGCCTTAGTAAGATCATTGAATCTTGTGCGGTGGTCTAGAAAAACACATAACACAAACACAAACATTACTTTTGTTACTGTACACTATTGCTATAAGATCGTATTTATGATTTTAATATATAAGTTACTTTTTACTTGTAACCACAAGTTAGGAGAGCTCTGTCGCCTATTGTACAATGTACAGCCCATATAAATTTCATTTTATTTCATTCTACTCGCGATCGTTAGCGCTTCAGTTAGTTGCAATGACCACTGCGTCAAATATGAAATCACACAAAAAATATAAAATATAAAAATGAGGAAAAGAACTAAAACTGTTTTTCAAAATACGAGTATTTGAGTGCCGTAAGGTTTATACCTCGGAAATGGAACCCACTAAACGGACTTTTGTGAATCTTTTTAAGAGCCTGTTTAATGCTTAGTTTCAAAATGGTTACCCAATCATTTTGGCGATCTCATAA
Organism: Junonia grisea; assembly: GCA_018235645.1. NCBI lineage: Eukaryota > Metazoa > Arthropoda > Insecta > Lepidoptera > Nymphalidae > Junonia > Junonia grisea. The sequence continues at coordinate 7,325 of DVXP01002819.1, read as the reverse complement.
AAAAATGTTTGTTACTTTTCGACCACGTAATTATAGATTTTTTTATAGGATAGGTGACACAATAGCTGACATTTTTTTATTTGTCCACTTATATTAAACTAGTGTGTAGGACGTACATGAGGCGGTACATTTGTACGGGACGTGACGCCAAAATGTAAGAGCGGCTCAAAATTTAAAAATGTACAATTTCGAATTTTCTGTCGCGGCAATCGCGTTACTCGTAAACGAGGAGCAGCGGGACGCACGCTGCGACAATGAGGGCCCGCAGGTCTTTGTTTGTTAGGGATGTAAGTTTTCATTACATTTTAAATGGCTAGTTCCAATATGTTATTTTAGTACTTGTTCCTTCAAACGTAACGCCAAACGTCAATACGCCTCGCCTCAGTTTGTACTGGCTCAGTAGGACGATACTCTTACAAACTCTTTTTCAAGTCATGTCCTACCCAAAACTATAATTGAACATAGAAATATGAGTATATGTAAAAGATGTTACTGAACAGCCGCTGGAGTTTGGAGGAAAACAAATTACCCACAGCTGTTTTTAATACCTAATATATTTAACGAAACATGCATATCGAAAGTTATCTAAGCACGTTTTTTAAGGAGGTCCATAGTCAATACATAGAAGAAAGCTAATTCCGTTGGTAATGAGAGATTTTCAACCCGACATTTTCATTATCTTGTTTTGTTGCAATTTTTCCAAATTTGATTAATTGTTAAGGACGACCGCTCTGGTGTACCTAGTGGTGATGAATGCGCTATTTACGCCGGCGATCGCAGGTTCGATTCACGCTCGAGACGGATGTTTGTATTTATACAAACATTTGTTCATAGGTCTGGTCCACGTGGGTGTTCCCATCGTGCCTCGGGGAGGACGTAAAGCCGTCGGTCCCGGTTGTTATCACAATCACCTGATAACGATCGTTACTCATAGTAGGTAAAATATTCTAGTCTAAATGGTTACTGCCTCGCCCCCTGGGCTACGGAGGTCAGACGGCAATAGCTCTGCATAAAAATCAGTAACCTGTCAATACCTAGGCTAGAATAAAGTAGACCCTGGTTAATTCCGGGAAAATACTAGGAAGAAGGAAGATTAATTGTTAAGAACCATAAAAGCGTTATTTAAAATTTTATTAAAATGGACTTACGTTTGCTTTTCCATTAGTATGAGCGCTAAATTTACCTTATTACCAATTCATAGCGCGTAGCCGAAGTTTAAAGCGTCGTATTGTTCTTAATTTATACGCCCAAATATTGTTGACTTGACTTTTAGATGATAAAATGATAGAGATTTTATATTAACGTTTCATTTCAACAAATAATATTTACTTATTACTTGCGTTAGAAGTAAAACTCATGAAGGAAAGAGGTATTACGAAGTTATGTAGTTAAGGTAGGTACTTTACGGATAAATGGGATAGATGGTAAAGGAATGATGGAATGTTCTAATTAGGCATACATTTGTTTTAAGGTGTTTTAAGGTCATAACAATTTGACCTTTTTTATTTACTGTGATAATTTAATATTTTTAGCTTCGACTTTATACCTCAGTAGCAAAAAAAATCTCAGACTAAATTGTTTTTAGTTTTTAATGTTTTCTCTGATTATGAAGTGTTTTAGTAGTTTCTAATACATTTAATACTATTTGTTTTCTTGGTACGACTAAGGCTATACTCGTAGGTGGTCCGAAATAGGCAACTAGTCGCCTTAGTCGTACCGAAGGGATGTTTTTAAAAACGTTCAAATATTTGTGTTCATTAAAATCTTAAAGTTTCTTTGATTGTTTTCGAAAGCCAAATAAATAAAGATTCCGTAGATATAAAAGAGTTAGTTTTATTTCAATTACAGGGAAAATTATAGCATAGTTTCCTTAGAGGGTACGACTTGAGCAACCTTACCCTATGTCCTACTCAACACTACATAGGTGTCACACATAATAATGTTTCTAAAGGGCCCTTATTCTCTATGCCAAATCAAAACGTATTTCTATGTTAAAACACGTTACTGTCTTAAAACCGTATTCTCTATGACATTGTGAAATTGAAATGTCACGTTACGTGGCGCGTTTCATGTTGTCAAATAAGTAATTAAGAAATTAATAAAAAATAAACCGGTAACCTTTCACCCGATTGCCAGACGTTAGGAAAAAGATATAGGTAAACCTATGAGCACTTGGCGCTTGATAACACCTAAATTTTATCGGAAAAATTTAAGACGAAGATCGGATAAGAAAAATATTGGATACAAACCAGAAATATCCAGATGGTGCTGAACATTCTTCAGTAAATGTACGATGACACAAAGGTTTTTTTTTTCATTACTAATTAATTAATTACGATACACAATTTGTCGCCAATTCATGTGACATTACATAATCTTATAGGTACTTTCAAATTGAAACAGATAACATGTGAAAGTTGTAATAAAATGTTTACTTGTTCATTAAATATGCTCAAAAAAATGTATGATCATTTTAGCAGACGTTGTAAAAATAACCGTCAAGATGTAGAATATAAACACAAAAACGTTCAAGTCACTTTTTAAAATAACGTAACATTTTGCAACTGTTGTAAGGTTTAATTGGTAGGATTTAGACAAACTCATATCCTTCAAATTGAATAAAAACATTGTTGAGAACACATCGATCTGAACCGAAGGTCGCAGGTTCAAACCCTAACTAGCACCGCTGAATTTACAAGTGCTTGTGTATAAATTCATCTTGCCCGGCGTGATAGAAAACATCGTGAGGAAATTTGTACGTGCCGGGAGAAATTCGGACACATGTACATATATTCACCAACCGGCAGTGTAGCAGCGCCGTGGATTAAAGTCCTTAATAACCTTCTTCTTTATCCACCAACCTGCAATGGAGCAGAGAGGTGGATTAAGCTCCATAACCTTCTCCCTAATAGAGAAGCCTATGCCCAGCAGTGGGATATGTACAAGCTGTTACTAACCTTCTTCTTATTAGTATAAAAGCCCTTAAGTTTAGCCCACCTGTGAGACATTTACTTCCGCTAGTTTGACGAAATAGTATATATTTTCATTCATAAGAAAGGAAGGAAGATTTACCCAGCAATGGGATTTACAGTCCCATGCAGTGTTTAATGAAAATATATAATAAAATGTAATATTCATTAATTATCAATTTCTTACAATATATCGTAACAACCAAGCGATATAAATATAGTATTTCTGATAAACACCATTTTTAGCTCTTAAATTACTAAGTAATTTATTTTGATGAGTATTAATGAAAAAAGAGTAAGATACGATAGCTAGGGGTTCCGTACTATTGTATAAGATATTACTCTACATTTTTTTAGGTATGTAAAATACATGTAATGTAAAATTATGTAATGTATCTTACATATACAGTGTAAAATACATTACATAATTATATATATGTATATATGACCGCAATTGCGAATTTCCCATAGATCGTTTAGACCTGGGCCTAGGGCGACACAATTTTAAGGCCACACAATTTTTCTGGGCAACAAAATTGGAAATGAGGCCTTTTTTAACTCAATTGGTATGTCTAAAATAGGGAACGGAGGGTGTTGACGGGTGTTGACCTTTTTAAGGTGTCGACTTTTGAAATAAGGATCATTTCTTTCCAAGGGCGGCATATGAATTTGAACCTAGGGTTGCGCCAAGTTTAAATCCGTCACTGTAAGAGCGTAATAATTTGTTAATATGTTATGTATATGCACTACATAAAATCCGACACACAATGCATCAGTTAATGTTATTTGTTGTTACAGCATCTATAGATATAAAAAGTCAGTGAGAATTTAAACTCTCGGCCGATTACTCTAAAATCTAAAATTATATAAAAAAATATGAAAGGCAAAAATAAATTGTTAATACTTAATACATTTTCTAATCCTCATAAACATAATGGACTTCTTAAAACCGGTCAGTTTTATAGATAGTACTAGTGAGACAAGCATACAAACATACCTATTGAGCTCATTCTTTCTATTCCTTTAAGGTTTAAATATCAATAATTAATTTTAAATACTTTTAAATATCAATCTCCTACACGTTACGGTTCGAGAGAATATACAATACCAATGGAATTTAGTTAATAAACTAAATCAATAGATTACCTGTGACAGACTAAGAGGTTGTCTTCCAGGTGGCGTAGTGACTTGGCTCGCCACCAACGACGCGAGCGCCACCCGCTGGTGTCCAGACATCGCCCTGATGATGGGCAGGATCTGCGCGAACTTGCCCACGTGGTCCTTCCTCTCCAACGCTTTCAGCACCGCATCCCTTATCATACCGTCCTTCTTCGTCTTGTAGTTCTTCACCAAAGCCTTCCTTGTTTGAACTTCATCGAACTGTGAACTCAAATCCGCTTCCAAGGAATCCAAATTGTACTGCGGTCTGTGGGAATTGGTCACGCCATTGGGCTTCACGATCCTGACTGGAGGTTTAACCACCGTCTCATAATGCCTCGACTCCTGAGCTATCAAAAGTTCATTCGGTTCAGAAAACTCGAAATCCTTCAAATCATCCTCAGCCAGGACAGCTGAAAGTGCTATCAGCAAACAAAGTCTTAAACACGCCATTGTTCAGAATGAAATCTTAACTACAATATTGCATTATTGTTTTAGCACTTGTACACAGCACTGCCTATTCACATGTCAGTTTTTTTCTTGTTTAGGCAGAGATGCGCGCGCGCAGCTTTCTGCCTCGCAGCCGAATGAGCGCGTGCGCGGCAAACACACGCATACGACTCTCACGTATTTACAAGTGTCAGATAATACCGGAACTCACAACTTTCTCCCATTCTAGGGTCAAAATGCGACCTGTCAAATTGTGCAGAATCATCCCTGAGACGTCACTTCAAAGATAATGGTATGCCCAATTTGATAATGGACAATACACAAAAAGGGGACCAGTGAGAATGTAAATACAATTGAAATTGTGTCTTATTGCGTAAGTGTTAATAGCTAGTTTAGCTTGACTGGAACTATTATGTATCGATGTGCGATGCTTTCACAGTTACGTCAGTTATGAAAGCCTTCGATAGGTCGATTATATCGAAACTATTATTAGTTTTGTCAGTATTGAATTGAGAGATGTGTTTTTAAATGACGATTACGATTATGATTGTTATTAAGTACTTTGACAAACATTAAGATTTTAATCACAACATGATATTTCAAATATTATAGGTTTATCAATAGATATGATATGACTATTTAACAGAAGAGTCCCGTCTTACAGCCAGGCGCGGTCCTAGAGGGGGGGTCCAAAACGATCCATGTCGTATACAAAATCTTTAGTGACAAAGTAAATATTCGGATAGAACATGTCAAAATCTCAAATTTTTAAAATTCACGGAAACATTCTAAGTGATTTATATGAAATAGAACTAAATAACTGTACTATAAAGTCTAGTATTTTATTTGTGAACCCCCCGCCCCCAAAACGAGTGACCCTCCCCAAAATTTCAAGCTGGGACCGCGCCTGCTTACAGCTTGAAAGATTAAATGGGATTCGGAACACAATATAGAATCACTGGACTGTACCTACAGTCAAAATATTTAACAAAAGAAAAAATCATTCATCTTCGCCATATCTAAATCGCTAATCTACTACTTAATGGAGTTTTTTATTTATTTATAAAACCTTATTTACATAATTTAAAACTTCACATTATCATTATTAATTAGCATAAATTAAATAATTAAAAAAAAAACAACAGTGAAATTATAATTCTCTTGATTTAAATAATTTTATTTAAAATTATTCTTTTTGTGATCTTAAATATAATAGAATAGTCGCCCTTCGCGGTTTCACGTACGTTTATGGCTTACGCTTTTCCTATGAAACGTATCGTGGTGTAGACCTTCCTCAATGAAATGTGTACCTAAAAATATTATAACTTTTCAAATCAGTTCAGTACTTTTAGAGCTACATACATACATATACACAAACAAATTTAATATGGTATTAATATCATGTTATCATAATATGACTGGATCTTCCTTACCCTTGCCTTCTAATTAAGCTACACACTACATTTTAGCATGATATTGAGAAAATGTATGTACTTATAGTAGGATAGGATAAGAGTCCAAGCGGGGAATAAATCATAAGGGGAGAAAACCCTGTAGTGTACCCCTACCACATATGAATACTCAATATTGGTGGGTTTGCTTCAAACTGATGAGTAAATCCATATCTAAATATATAATATAAATATTAATATCAAACCTAAATAGTAGAATAATTTCTAATAAAAAAAATAAAAATATTTCTTTGTATACTTGCTCTTCTCAAATCGAATAAAACGTAGGTATTTTTCAGTTTATTTATTTACAAAATCTACGAAACAAATATATATAAAGATATTTAGACATGGAGATAAAGATACACGCCAGAATTGTTAGATAAAAGTAAAAGAAATAGAAATTGTAAGTAATGCCTACACACTTCTCGATAACAACATTGAAAAGTGTTCCGGCGTATGGGTCAATGAGTCGGTGTAAATTTACTCAGGTGTATGTTATATAATTAGGAAATGTGAGATGAAACAGGTAGTACCTGAGCAATGCCAAGTTTGTACTCTGTAGGTTGTAGTTGGTCGGAATAGCCCTACTGTATTTTTAAGCGAATGTAAAATCCTACATCGTAATAATCTTAGTGCCGGCCTGTGATCAAATTAATATTCCACAGAACCAAACAAGACATCCTCAATTCAAAATCTTCCTAAAAAAACAAGGTCGATACCCTCCGTTCGCTACCTTAGGTCGTCCGCTTCGTTTTCAATTTTGCCGCTCCAGGAAAACTATTTTTGCCGCCCTTCAATGGGTAAAAGGTAAATCCTATGGATAAGTAAAGCCTGCGGGTAAGTTCACCGCTGGTAAAAAGGTCCAAAATTTAGTAAATAACCCCAAATCATGTTATGTGCGCCATGCGATACATAGGTACTTACATTTCCACACATTCTACTTGTGACCGTGTGACGGATGGAAGTCCACGACTGTACTGTCCCTCTCGTGCGCAGGCCGTTATGTTATCAATTAATGACTAAATAATTAATGACTAATGTGGTCTAAAATTGCAATTTGTACCTCTTTCACCACCACAATTACGTATGAATTTACGTGGGATAAAAGAAAATACTTTGGCGCGCCGTCTCTAAATTGCGTAGGCATTTAATGTAGGCGTTTACCTCTAAAAAGAAAAAGAAAGGCATGTATTTAACCGGGCAGTTTTAAAATCATATTTTGGGCAGTAAAATTAATACAAACGCCAGTTTATGAAGTGGTCAGTAAAAAATGTATTAATGGGCAGTAAAAATA
>DVXP01002818.1:0-12129 GCA_018235645.1 Junonia grisea | reverse complement strand
CATTAATTAACTAATTTTACCATTGTTACCTCGACAGTTTATGGAATAATTTGATATTTATTTCATTTATATACGTTACAATCGGGCTTACTCTTTTGGACTAAGCGTGTTTTTTATTATTTTTTTTTAATAATGTTACCTGCTGCCCATTATTATGTGCATCTCACAACTTAATGGATAAAAGTTTATCCCGCGAAACATTAATCTTTTTCTAAAATAATAGTAGTGATTTTTCCCGTGAAACTGAGTCCGATCCAGGCATTATTCAAAATTCAAAAATTTCTTCATTGTTTATTTTAAAACAAATCTCAGAAAGATCAGCGAAAAATTAAAAAAATCGAAACTTAGCGGCCATATTAACTTTTCTTAGCACAGGACAACGTTCGTCGAAGCAGACACGCAGAGAGAAATTTTAAAAACTATTGTGTAATTGTTGTATTTAAAATATATTTTCATTTATTAAAGAGTTTTTTATAGTATAATAGTATCAAGAATTTTGAGATCTTTGTGATCTTCATCAGTACTTCAATTTTATTTACATGTACATACTTATATATTAAATAATATAAATCATTTTTATACCTGTATACCATTTGATCGACTTTCTTAAATCTAAAATAAAATTATTATGAGACCACTTTTAACATAGCAAAATATAAATAATATAGCAGTAACTCATTCGATGCCGACGAAACATTAATTTACCGCCTTTAATTTCCTGCTAAAACCATCCCTTAGAGTTCATTTTACTTTTAAATAAATTAATTTAACTAACAGAACCTTCGGTACCATAGGCCGTTATTCTTTCTAATGCTTTATTAGAATTTGGAACTGGCACTAATACTTATCTATTTTTAAAGAGGTAAATATGTTTTTTCGCGTCTTTATCCTACGTCTTTTTGCAAAGGACAATAACTGCATCACTGTTATGTAACATTACTGTTTAATAGTTACATGTAGTACAAAGTAGTATACCTATTCAACAACAATATTAAAATAAGGTAAGGGCACCTAATTCCGAGGTATTCGAAAAAAACAGCTTAATAAACAAATTCGAATTTTTTATTTTAAAAAATGTAAATAAAAATAAATTATACCTTTCTAGGATAAAACAAACTTATGAGTTTATCGATTAAGTTGCTTTTTTGAATACCTCGGAATTAGGTGCCCTTATTTTATACAGCTACTGTATTAGAAATATCAGTATTAGGTACATATGTAACCGTTTTAAGGAAATACCAGTGAACCGTCTCGTTTGCTTTTCACTAACTACGCAATTTTAATACGATTAAACTTTATTAATATTAGGTACCTATTACGAAAACAAGAAGCTGTATCATCTTGAAGATTTACTACTTACATAAATTATAAAACAGATTCAATTTTAGCGACTGAAGTGTATAAGTCGTAAGAGGCTAAAATTAAAAAAATCTAAACGTAAACTTTCAAAATTTATTAATTTAATAAATCTGTCTGGTTTAATATAACACGTAACAGACTTTCTTTCAAAGACATGTATTATAAACATTATGAAACTAGAGAAAAACGATGTTTTTAATTTTTTATATTGTGCTTTCTTTACGTCTTGGAAATAGATTTTTAATTACTAGTAGGTACTTATAAAAAACAACAAGAGACAATATATTTATTGTCACGTATTACTAATGGTATACGTGATATGTATAACTAATAATGGAACAACACGAACATAATGCGTATGTAATTCTAAAAATACATTCTAATGGGTGCAGTACTTAATGTTAGAGTGGAATGAATTCCTAATGTCCTAAGATATGTTACAACAACTTAAGATCGCAGAACATACGGTGCCTTGGTAAAATGTAGTTGAGTGCGAGTCAGAATATCAAGCAGCATGCGGCGTACAAGTACGGGCTCGCGTGTAATGGCGATCGTGACGTCACGTCCGGATTCAGTGCTGCTGTATCGTGAATTGCTTAAAACACTATACTAATGATTATTTATTTGCTGTTATTTGTTTTGTTGAGTTTTTACTTCCTTGTGTATAATAAAAAAGCACCGTTTTAAATGATGATCTAAATAGATTTTCAGGTTACGTACTCGTATATTCAAAAATTAAAGTATAAGTAAGTATGTATGTAATTATCTGACCTATAACTTGATGAAGAACACAAGTTTACATGGGAAAATTTATTATACGAAAGACCATAGAAAAACATGACACATGACATACATTACATTTTCATAAGTATAATACTTAAAACAGCCAGTACACATCTAAGCAGATTATACTACTCCAACACGCCCCCTTTAATCTGCATTATCTACTAGCCCTAGATCTTTTACGCAAAATACACGTTTGGATATGGCTATGGCTAGTAAAGATGTCAGCTATCATTTAATCAATTGACAGATGCAGTATTGACGTTCTTGAAAGACTTATTTCCCTTCCAATTTATCTTACCATACATAGCTCCTTGTATTTAAGTAGTATTATCACTCTGTCGCCTCGAGCTATCCTCTTCCAAGATTTTTATTTTTTAGTATTTCCACTATAGGTAAATCATCGCGGGATTCCATTGCGCATCTAAAGTTATCGTAACTTGCTGGTAAACTATATAATAATAATATTGATAACAAATCTTTATGTATTTCGATTCCAATATCATTCAGTTTATCTACAGCGTCCATAAACTTAGAAATGTGTTCGCGTACATCCTCGCCCTCTTGCATACGATGTAACGTTAACTGTTTCAATAAAATTGCTTTACGTGCAGGTCCTTTCGATGCGTATATAGACTCGAGTTTCAACCACACATCTCGTGCAGTCACGCACCCTCTTACGTGCTTTAACTCACTCGGACTAATTGACAAAATCAGATCTGCCTTCGCCTTTTCATCTGCAGCTAACCAATCATCTAATAATTTTTCATTACCTGGTGTTGAACACGGTCTTACATTTTTCCCATTTACGTATTGCCAACCCTCCGTCTTCGTTAGCAATGCTTGTACTTGTATTTTCCACGTTTCATAATTATCTTTATTCAGTAACTCTATTCGCACTGATTGAGCCATAATTATGTTTAAACGTTTTTACTATTTGCCCGTAACTTAATGAACCTTATCCAGTAACTGGGCCCATAACCTGATGAAGAACACAAGTTTACATGGGAAAATTTATTATACGAAAGAACAATAGAAAGACGTGACACTTGACATACATTACATTTTCATAAGTATAATACTTAAAACAGCCAGTACACATCTTAGCAGATTATACTACTCAGCAGATTATACTACTCCAACAGTATGGAGCTTAATCCACCACGCTGCTCCACTGCGGGTTGGTGGATATTTATTTTGGTTATATTGTTTTTCTTCATCTTTGAAACACTGAAATATGAAATTGCAAACATGTTAAAATATACTTAAATCGAAATTGTTAAAAGTAAAACGATTAATACTTGTTTTACGTTTAATTCTTTCGCCTCAAGTCTAAGACGCTTAAGTAGTACAACTTGCAAGTAAACCTTTACAAGTTAACCAAGTATCTCAGTAAACAAAATAAAGAAAATGAAATACAAAGTAATATCAGAACAGGTTATTGCCGAGGTAACGTTGAACGTGAAACTAGCGCAAGGGATACGCCAGCATCCGCCATCGTTTAATCGATTTCCTTGCCGCGGATGATTTCTAGGAAACTGGAGTTATTTCCTATATAACTAATATAACTTTCTATAATTTTTGTACAATAATAAAAAAAATTTGAGTTCACCTTTCTCTATAATTGTGTACATGATATGCACGCGTTATTACTTTAGAAATTGCTTGTTTAAGTGTTTTTTTTTTACATAAGTAGATTAATTTGTTTTCTCTTTGGCATGTTGAAACGCTTTTATTTTGTGATAAAGTTTTTTTTTATGATATTCAATGATTAGTGCTGATAAGTATATTTTCCTTTGTATTGCTGATAGCTGAGTAAATTAGTGTGACACATTTTTTCAATAAGATATTCTCAGAAGAATAAGTAAACTGTAGTTGTATTTGTCGAGATAACATATTTAAAAGTATTATTTCAATGTTAGTTCATTCACAATGTAGGTATACTTAAAAAATCATTAACGGGTTATTATTTGAAACAATGTGTACACAGACACTCGACTGATGATACTATATTGAATATTTCATTTATATTCCTTTATTTTGTGGTGAATCAGATAGGGGTCATTTTAATGCGATATGGTTGATATAGGCTCATTAGGCTCCCTATCTTTTATTGATCGATTTTGACGGATTATCACTTAACGCTTAAGTGGTGAACTGAAGTTTGTGGGAAAATTAGCAGATAGTATATTATAGGCAAACCGTTTACTGGTATTGTTAGGAAATTTCGTAAAAATTGACCTGTAATATGTTTAAAACATTGACCATTCATATTACTCAGGTATGTAGACTGATAACGAGGTACTAGAAACATATGTACAAAGGTGAAACGATATATTAAGGTAAACGTCCATTTGTAGAAAACAACCTGCTTTCCTATTGAAGAGAGCAATTACTTACCCCTATAACTGTTCTGCTAGTGATTGCTGAGCACCGGGTATGCGAGTCTATATTTTCCAAGCTACGCAGAATTCTTCGCACTTTACTTACTAAACAGTATTTACTAGACAAACTGAATTAAGGTCTACAGATAGATGTTTATTTCTTTGCTATGTTTGTGCAGTAACAAAATAAACATTTCTTTCACAATTTACTTAGATACATTAAGATGGACGTCTGTCACTGCATCAGACCTTGATACAATCTGCGCTTCCTCTTAATAAAATAAGCGTATGTCTTTGACACCCACTCAGAAAACTATTTGTGAAACGGCTATAGTTTTAGAATGATTATGTACTTAAGATAATTCCCTATTAAATTCGGCTAGAGTAGATAATAGGTCAGTATAGTACTAAGTAGCAGGTAATGTTGAGGATATAAAAATATAAGTACGATTTAAAATGTTATGGAATTATAGTACATTTTATTTTGTGTTTTTTGTGGTCAAATTCTTTTTTTATATATTTAAAGAAAAGTGCCTTAAATGTTATTCTAAATGAGAGCATTTACTTTTGCCATTTACCTAATCTCATAATTATCGCAATCAAAATCTTAATTTCATAATAACAATCGATTTTGATTGATAGACTTTCGAACGAACGAAACGAATCGTAAATACGTAATCAACTAAACAATGGAACGTACGCTAGTAAAAATATACAAAATGAGCTCTTTTAATTCTGGTTTCGAATTAAAAAATTACGTAGAACAGAAAAATAATGTTTAAATTGCCCTCCTAGATTCCGATCTACTCGTTCCAGTCATGCAATTACAGGTCTGGAGAGACAAAAGCGACGTCTGAAGTGGAAATAAAACCGTCTCACGGTTTCAGCTGAAATATTTCTGTGACATTTTATATTCAAATCTCGGAGAGCAGGAATATGAGGATGATCCGCAACGTTGGAGTTTTATTTGTTCTGGCTCTTATTTTCTTATTGTAGCACACTATTGATGTTATTGAGACGTCATTATTTTAATTGCTAGCTATTTTATATCCATTTGCATAGTACGTTTTATTTAATTATGAAAAAATATCTATAATTCTAACAAAGTACAGACGTAAAGTAACACCTGTGAAGGTAATGTATGTTAGAATTTTTCTGACACAGGTAACTGATGTGTTATGCGTATGTAAGTCAAAATTATTTATGAGGCAACACAATAAGCGTTCCCTTTTTGAATATTTTCATAACCATAACAAATTTTCTGTATTGCTTTGAATTCATGGCTGTTAGCCAAAGTTGCTCCTTTGAGAGACATTTGCGTTCTACGTGTTGAATGTTTAAGCATAAAATAAATTGATAAATACCTATATAACCATGGTATGACCTAGTAAACATTTTAAAAATATTTAAAGTAAGTAAATATTTTTGTTGAAGTGATCTTTTATTTATAAAAGATCACTTCAACAAAAATCCTAAAAACTGAAAAAATTCGAAAGTTAAGATTTAAATTTCGAATCGGCTACAATTTATTGCTAAGGAGGTTCTGATCCAATAAAGAACCTTTGTGCTGGTCGAGCGATGTCCCAGAACAAAATGTCCGCCGCATTCGTTGGAAGGGTCAGACAGGCGGAAAACCACGTTGACGTGGGTAACCGATGGATACTTGAATAGGTAATATTAGATAACGAGCTTTGTATACGAAAATATTAAGTTACCTGTCCCTTTGACATACGAATTAATACTGCCACTTTGTTAAATCTCTTTGTTATTATGTCTTGATGCGGAACTTCTTGGGCATCGATTCAATAATTAAGAACAAGATTAAATTGAGAGTCAAATTGTTAAGACTGCATCACGTTTAGGCACGTAGAAAGAAAAATAAAAAGAATCATATATTTTGAGCAATTTTCACTCTATAATTAAGAAACAGACTTAGTATAATACTATAAATATAAATACATAAATATTGCATAAAAGCATATTCCTAAAAGGGAGGTAGTTTTGTTTCTCGTGTACGTCCTTAAATGATAGGATCGTGTTACATTGACAATCGTCGAGTTTCTATGCAATTGACGAGGTCACTGCCCCGGCGAGGATGGAGTAATTTGTGTGTTATTACCGACTTTCCATCTAACCAGGGGGTTATTTTAACTACGGTTTCACTTCCACAGCCAGATATTATACAAACTGTTAAATTACACATGTAAACATCAATCAAAATATTATATGTTTCACGTGTTATTGCAATTTATTGGGAAAGTAACTTCGTCAAACTTAAGTTCGCATTTTTAATATTTTGAAGAAAGTTAGGTAAGTTAAGATAATACATTTTAAATTTCATTAAAATATCTTTTAATCTATTAATTATTAAAATAATTGACGCTAGAATAAAATTATTAATACTTTTGTACGATAATAAACTAATAATACGCAAACAGAAGTAATTATAAGTATTATTTTTAATAATACATACGCACATATAAAAATATATTTGAATACCCACGAAAAACTAATATGAAACTAAAACAGTTGTATAAATAAATGATAATTGTAGGTAAGAGTATTTGTTTAAGTGACATATGAAATTTCTTACGTACGATACGTACGAGTATTTCTTTTGAGTCACGCACATGCTTCTCGTACACTCTCTAGTTTAAGATTTCCTTTCGCGTTGACTGTCCACTTATTTCCTCTAGAAAGGCATAAGGTCTGCATGTAATTAATGGTTGGGTCGATTGGACGTGACCTATAGGAATTGGTCATTATTGGTAGTTGGATGTTATCAACTCAAATAGGAATTTCACTTCAAAATGTAAGGACCAAAATCTTCTTCTTTAAAAGGATTCCCGACTTGTATGTCCATTTGCAAAATTAAAGCAAGTTTAAAACAATAGCCAGTGACTAGTTGTTTCAATTTAACGTCTTCAAAATATGTCACTTTTTAACAAAATAGGAATTATTTAGCATATCCTGATGGTCACCGCTTTAAACAAACAGGCCGTTTCTTTGCTCTGCTCGTGGCTGGCGGAGGAACGCAGGCGGGAGGGGCAGCAGCAGCAGGAAAGTGATCCACAGCCTCCCCGTTTTCGTGTTGATGGATCGCAGGGGTTTTTAGTGAGTAAAATCTCACATAATCCAACCTTTCCGCCAGGCGTCGGGTATCTATGAAGATTTAACCTACGTCAACAAATAAGGCCTTCTTGGTTACGTTCCATGTTGTCGTTTTACAAAAATTTTGATGATACGAAAGGATGTTCTTGCGAGAAAATTGAAACACAATAAAACCAAGGTAAACCGGTACTATTGCTTATCAAAGTAATTGTACTGTATACAATATGCACCTGCGGTATTAAATACATTTCAAGGCGATATGCATTAAGATACGTTGCAGTTTCTGACACGCGGATCCAGAGGGAAAGAAAGACAATAAGGGCAATCGTCTTCCCCTGAGCGAAATTGGACGAGAGATAATAGGTCAATAAGACATATGAAATTAACAACATACATAATTCTATACAGCATTATCCCTTAAATTTTAAGGGTAAGAAATATCATATCCCTTATGCGTATGCTTAGGCTTCTAGACATCTTAATAGTTTTTCGCCTTTGTGTGCTTTTAAAAACATATCATAAAACTACAGCTTTTTATTTTACTTGCGTGAATCAAGTCACAAGAATAAGAGCTCGTTGAGATACTTGAAGAGTTTCTTGGAAATACGTATGACAATCGATTCCACGGATGCAGTAGATCAGCAAGGTGTGACTTGATTGTCAGTTCGTAATCAGTTACGCTGCGGTTTCAAAAGCTAACCATTCGTATACACTTTCATTGGCACCTTTCTCTCGGCTGTTGACTCCACTTGCGATTTATATTAAACAACTGCAAAATTACTTGAGCTCGCTATGCAACGCTCGTTATTAAGACAATAACAAATAAACAACTGAAAGTGAAAATCTGTTACTTAACAGTTTATTTACATTTATATTTTTTTACCGTCCCGGTTTGTTATTCGGTAAAATATAGATTCAATCTTTTAAAATAACTGTTTCTTTAAAATAATTAGACGAATATATTATTTTAAATTACTACACATGTTTTTTTTTTAATTATAACGTATATCAAAGTAATCATCAAAGTTTAACAATGGAAAAAGATGATTTTCAATTATTGCTGCAGTGTAGTAGAAATTAAAACTATTATATGTAATTGTATATCAATGATTCGATCACGTAAAATTGTTATATGCTACTTACTTTATTTTTGTTATTCTGAGTATGAAATCATCGGAAAATTTTTAACAAACAATCCTTTATGCATCTTTCCATGTTTTTTAATACTTGAATCGATTTTAACATTTATAAGCGAATAATGCCACGTGACTAATTCTAGATAAAACGAGTCTATAGTCCTGTCCACGGATTTTAATTTTTAAAAACCAGTTATCGAGGGATCGCTATCAGTGAGGACATTAAATACATTTGGATTGACATAAAGTGTCAATCGCATGTGGTTTGCCTTGTTTATAGAGTCTAATGTTACTCCATTGCAACTGACGGTATCAATTATGTTGTTGTCTATTTATACATCCATTGACGCTGACAGGAAACTCGTTTGAGTCTGAATGTTAGGGTGGAGTTCAAAGCCGGAGACTAACTTGCACCAGTTGCTGATTGCTCTTGCAATACCTAATTGACATTGAATATTATTAAAAAAAATATTTTTATTTTTAACAGGTTGTTAGTAAAACGTAGAGCTTTTAAATTTCTACTTTCAAATACTAGATATATCTGAACTCAACTGAATCAGCCTATCCTGAAGAAGAAAAGATTACTTCAATATTTGTAACAGATTGCGCATTACTTAAACTTGTCCTATAAAAGGTAAGCAAACCGATAACTCTTAACAAGATCAGCGGAGCGTAACGGCCAAAAGATTGACGTGTTGTGACAGTGCTCTAGTTTGCACGAAATCATTTCTTTTGGCGCCACATCGATAAATACTACGCAATATTCTAAGCTGCGTGAAAACTGTGACAGCTTACGGTATATCTGCTATATTTATTGACCTGGCTAAGATTTTATAGATATTTAAACGAGTTCTGTGAAGAAATATAAGAGTACGTAAGAGTTGCAATGTTCTTTATTAATTACGCTATCATAAATGATATTGATGCATTTAATACGAACGACACGCTAGTTTATTATGCATGTGCGCACGCAAAGGATTATATTTCATTTATCCCAGAGACAGTTATATATATATCCGACCATTTCTGGTCTTGATAGTCAATTTATTCGTGTCCAGTCCCATCCCGTCGGTAATTTGCATAAATTGATTGCTCTGTTCTGGTGTCTGATACGGCTCGCTAATGTTGGTACAGAGGTGCGCGGGCGCCGCCGCCTAGCCCGCAGTCGCGCGCCCCTCCGACCGACTGATACACGTTTTGCGTTAATACTTAATAACATCGCATGCTGCAACACGATAATTTCCGTACGGATCGTGAATTTTTTACACGTTAAATTCAGTAGATCGGTCGCGCCCGTGTCGCTGAAGCCCGCATGTTTCATTGATGACTTCATTCTGCATAGCCGCCGCATGGCTCACGTGAAAAAACTTAGTGATTACGCTTATTAGTACAGTGAATAATAAAATCGTAGAATCAGTCAAGATGCGTCAGAGATATCAGCTAAAGCATCGACCGTACGTATCACTTACTGCTAACTCCTGTAAGCTTTTATTTTACTTGCCTACTTCAATGCGGCGATAGCAATACATACATTGATTTTAAACGGCCGCGAATGCTTTTAGTAAACAATAGGAAGAAAGTAACACGCCTACATTCGTATTCAAAATGATCAAGTATAAACAATAGCATTCCTTGGGGCGCAACGATGCAGTGCATGATAATATCTACCATGGAAGAGAAGCTTTAAAATTGTTGCGACAAAATTATGTATTTTGTACTGTTGCAGGCAAGAATGACGCTATCAGTCATTATAGCTGTTAGTCATTATGCTAATTACAATAGAAAAAAGATGTCCCGACAATATTAAAACACGAACAAGTAGGATTATCTTTTATATGATATTACAAGAAAATTGACAAATTTTATTTGTTAAGCATGAACATTGTCATTGTAGGAACAACTTAAACATATTTTTGGTAGTGTAGAAAATTCGAGGACATAATGATTTTAGTACATTGTTTATAAGCTCTTTGTTGTAGGCAAAATACTGGTGTGTTTAGAAATACAAAACGTTGTTTGACGGAAAACTTCAGCGACTGTAAAAACAGCATTGAATTGTTAAACATAATATACCTACTTAGGTACTTGTACATACTTGTTCTGACTAAAAATAACTATTGTTTGTTTCAGGTAAGTTCTGAGCCTGTCATCTCTTATGATAAGATAAAATGGTAGTATCAATGAGTTATTCTCAAAATATTTTATGTTACGTTATGCAAACAGAATTAGGTAAGCAATATTTTTGAAAAAAATACAATTTTTATAAGATGCCTATAGTCGTATTTCAGTGATTAAGGCTGAATTTATTGAAAATAATGCGGGATAAATATTTAACTTTTTTTAATTTAGTGCTATTCTAATGACAACTTTATGATATGGAGTAATTATGACAAATACATACATATACCTTTATATTCTTTCGTAAGTGTGTTTAGTAAGTAGGAGTACATACGTAATACCAATTAAGAGTACTGGTTCTTACAGTAACGCAACAAAAAATTGAATTTATGGCCTAAAAAATCATGACTATATTATATGATTAGTTATGTAATAATTTAATTTTTAGGTTTTGATATACTTATATACGGGGTTTTGGGATAGATAGATTGGAATTTAAAGAAAAAATTAGAAATGTTGGAATGATATTTTTGCTATCAATGGAAAATATAACAAGGTCATGTAAAAATATGAATATATAAAGTTAGAATACGTTATTCGTACAAAGTGACCTTAATTGGTATACGCGACGCTCAGATCTAGTCCACCCAATCATCGTGTCAAGTGAAATTACACTCACGTCGAAATTTATATCAAAAACTTCCGATCACATTACCTGTATTAAAGAATAGCAAAATATTTTCAAATAAATATTTTAAAGAATAGCAAAATGGAATCGTATATTTTTCTTATTTCCTCTAAGTTTTAATTTTGCTTTAAAACAAGTTTTAGTTTTTTATGAAAAACAAACAGATTATTTCAACCCATTAATTATTTTGACCAGTATAAATATGCTTGTTAATTGAATACGATAGTTAAAGAAGTTTATTAACCGAAATTATTCGACCGAAAATTTAACACTTTCTAAAATAAACTATTAGCTAAACGAAACATTACAATGATAGACTTATAGAGACGCTATAATGAATAAACGAAACACTAATAATTTTTAATGTACACAGTATTTAATTATATGACATGTATAATTTTTCGTCATTTTAATATGCATCATCTTAATCGTACATTTGTTAATTACGACGCGACGCCGTAATTATGAACCAGATTTTTGAAATATAATATATTATAAAACATTTATTTTATAATTTACAATAATGAATACTCATTCAAAGAGCTGCTAT
>DVXP01002817.1:0-12130 GCA_018235645.1 Junonia grisea | reverse complement strand
CTGTTCGGACTTTTACCATTGACAGTTGGTAAATCTTAGGTTTTACCGGAAAATCTTAGAATTTACCACAGTTCGGGGTTTTACAGTAACAAATATATTAAATAATGCGTTTGTTGAGATTTCAAGTGATCACAAGTTGATGTCAGAACATTGCGTACAGGCATTTTAATTGAACAGTTATTTAGCTTTGATACTGTACTTGCGTTATGGGTATCGCATTTGATACAATATTAACATGTTTAATATTTATTAAATGACAAAAGGAAATCGTGAAATTTCGTGGAAAAGTTTGTTTTAAGGAGTCTGTGGTAGAGTCAATCAGTAGCATGATAATTATTATTAGAACTCGTATACGAAGTGGTTCAACGTGAGAAATACCATCGTTTGAAAAATAGGTGAAAATTAGCTATACCCTGTCCTAGGGAGGCATATTTTTAGGGGGGGGGGCAAAAATGGCTTTTCTGGGGCGGAAAAATTGAAAACGAGGCAAACGACCTCTTTTTAGCTGAATTGGTATTATCTAAGATGTGAAACGGAGGTTGGCGTCCTTTTTTTAGGTCTATTGGTATATCTAAGACAGGGAACGAAGGGTATCGACCTTTTTTGAGCTAGGGGTGGCCAAGGAACTAGAGCCTAGAACAGCACCAAGCTTAAATCTAGCAAGAAAACATTTTACTAGACTGACAGAAAAAAATAGTAATTAAAATAATAATCTTTATTTAGGTACCTTAGGTTTTGGTATACAGATACTTACGTATGTATTTCATCACATACATAGATGCTAAAGCGGTAAATCTAAATACATTAACGAGACGACGACGCTAACCGCGTTAGCCGGATCGCGCGCGCATCACTCTAATAATGATCAATGATCGCGCGCCGTCGGAAAAATGCCAAATATTCCATACATCACCCGTGCTTTCAATATTGACAGGCGGATGATGTGAGACCAGAGATCTATGTGGAAATAGATATGTACGTTCTTAAATTGGCCATTATGAGTTATTTTTTTTTTATTTTGTAATTTATTTTTTTTTTTTTTTGTTTTTTTTAATTTATAATTCTTTTTTAAAAGGTCAGTAGTCTTCAAAATTAAAAACAACATGCTTAAAAAATCAAAATAATTTAATTTTTCCAACATTGTATGTATTCAAATTATACTTAAACTAATCCACTGAACCGATTTTGATACAAAATTCTATTCTGTGCTGGAACCAGACCTACATTCTTTTAAATAAAAATGGAAGATTAATAAAAGGAAATAATTTAAAACATCAATACGATCTTTTAATTGATAATAATCTGACAATATTGTAATTATGTTTATTTCTAACTATAAATGCCATCTAATTATAACGGCATTATAATATTTTACAATATACGCTTTATATAATCATCTAGCTTCTGTCAGTTTGTTTTAATTTATATAAAATCTTTTTTGTATACACCATGAAATTATAGTTATCTATTTTATGCAACTTTTCATTGACTTAAAGCTTGTTTCACATTTTTTTAAATAGACGTTTTATTATATTTTTGCAAAAATACTTGTTTAATTGTTAAAGTGCACTGCCTATCAGTAGCACGAAATTTTAAAAAGTTGGTGATTAATGATAAAGGGAAAAATGATATAATGGGAAGGGTAGATAGAGAGGAGTAGGCTGCACCTCACAATCAATAGCCCCAATCAGTAGTTCTTTCATAAAATTTTACCAATATTTTCCTTTACAAAATCTTATATAAAATCTATTTAGGCAGACAAAGATAACATTACCACTCAGTAGCAATACCAATATATCGCATCTATAAGATTACCATCGTACGCTAAAATCGACCTCTCACTCACGAATGCTAAACATTAAGCTACCCCATTAAGACGGCCGTGAGTGCATACGTTTCATTAGATGGATATCTGTGACCCATCAGTAGGGTTGCCAGGTAGACAGTTACCAAATCCGGGACAGTTCTAGAACAACCAGCGGCGGAAATGTTTGCCATCCTTAGGCACTCAGATCGCACTCAACAGGCCGACTCGCTCCTTACCATCGATCATAATATCGTGGGAAATTCAGATAAAATTATAATAAAACCGGTATGTTTTCGGATTCCCGGAAAATAAGGTTTAATTACTGGACACAGGGTGAGACGGGAAATTTCGGGACAATCCCTGATTTCCCGCCCATCTGGCAACCCTACCCGTCAGACATCTGCATAGGTCGGGTTATCTGGGTAATAAATGGCTTTATTAGCTAGCAATAGCAATGTACCAATTTCGTTTGTAGGGGGTTTATTTGGTATTTAATGCAGAGATAAGTCTAGTTTTCTTTGATAGCTGTTTCGATAGCTGAATCGTTTGTAGATCGGAGCTTGATAGCGTAATTGTTTTTATATGGACGGTAAAGGGCAGATAGGTTATTTGGCTATATATTAATATATTCCTTCTGTATATAAATACAAGTTATGTAAAAGACAATTTAATTCGCGTTGCTCGAGAAATGTGCTATCTTAGTACTCGTATGTTGTTACATCGGTAGTTTACTGGAGCTAAATATACATATATAATTATGGATATGTCACAAACTTTTTTAACTGTGTTATGTATTGACATACTAAAAACCTTACATTAATATTTTTCTAAATTATAATTCGCAAAAATATTAATCGAAACCACAAAACTTTTTATACCTATATACCCAATTCTAAAAACTCCATACCCAGTTATTACAAACGTCTACAAAAACGTACTTCTACAAAAAAAAGCACCACGAGGTCATTTAACAAGTCGTTTGGCGTAACATGGATCGTTTTGATTGCTATTTGTAACGTATATATTAATCCAATTGATCTCACCTGACGCAGTGATTGACGTCGCTCGTAACGAATCTATTTTGTTATTGGGTCGAATGCGGACACCGCAACGAGAGATCGTACCATAGATTATCGATATAAAAAGACGTTCCAATTTAATTTTGAGGTTTTTAATGGGTTAAAGATCTAATAATGGATGGTGTTCAGAAAAATGTTATTTGAGAAATGTTAAACATTTGTAATATATCGAGTATTTGAAAGTGTTTGTGCTTATCATGTTTTTATTAGACTAAAAACACTGATGCACTTAACTTATAGCAGAAGCCAAAGATAATTATAATAAAACTTATTATTGTTTCCTTCCTTGTTGTGCTGAACGCCTAAACTACGTCTTACCAATCATTGTGAATTAGGATACCTTTCATGTTTCATGAAAAAAAAGACTTAAAGACTACAAAAAAATAATAAAATCAACAGTTAGACTTATCAAAATTATTAAAGAGAATGAAGCCACGGGCAAAAGCTAGTTTTCTATAAATACCACCATATACACCTTTAATTTTTCTGTATAAACATAGATATAAATCAATATAATGGATAATACATTACACATAACGCCGCATATATTGCTTATATATTATATTGACATTATATTCATTGTACATACGCAATGTATAATAATTCAATTAAACTATTGAACTGTTAAACCGCAAATTAATCGCACTTCTATCGAGTATCAATTGCCTACGACTTGTGGTTAAAACTCGTTGTCCGGTGTCAATTGCTATGTAAAGAATAAATATACTTGTGGTTGGCTTTACTCATATACAATGGGCTTATAGACATTATTAAGCTTTTTCATTCCTTCATCCCTCTGATTTAAGTGTTATGATTCCAGAATGACATATATACTGACAGCTGCTTAAGGTCGCTTAGTAAAAGGATATATATATATCCTTTTTGTTACATAGTATGAAAAATTAACATTAGAATAAAAAAAAACCCTAAACCAAATTCTGAAATCTAAACTGAATAACAATTATATTTTCACTAAGAATAAGAAATATTATTTAACTACACATATAGTTACGCTAATTAACCTTAGCTAATTTATGTAACATCTATCTTTTCATATAGCATTTTACTTCACCTTTTCTTTGGATAATAGGCATAATATAATCCATGGAGTGGCACGTCTGCGTTATAATCTCTGTCGTATGACGGCCGTCAAAGCGCTTGACCCGCACCTCCGATCTTCTTAATACCTCATTAGGAGATTATTACAGGGTTTGGCACAGTTCTCACGTTGCAACAATGCTTTTTAAATTGTATTAATTTGTTCGGTTTTGTATTTAATGTATGTAAGGGTTTTATAGCGGTATTTAGGATATAAATATTTTTTATGCGCACTGGGAGATTATTTTTGGAAAATTTCGAAACAAAAAGTCTAAGTAAACAGCTATAAACAATGATCTCGATAATATCCGTGCTTTTAATTATACAAAACACATGTAAAGAATAGAAATACACTTCTATTTTGCTTTCAAGCAATAAAATATATGTAAAAAAATATTCAGGAAATTATAAATTTAATCCAAAATAATCATGTAAAATATTGAAACAGAAAAACAGGACTAAACAAACAAACCGTCACGCTCCCCACACCTTAGCGTTATTAAACAAAGGGGTGGGTCACAAAAAACTGCGGTCGTCTGAACTTTATATTTTGTTTCTCAGAAGCCGTGACTATTGTCTCGTGGCAAATTTTTAATTCCGGTTTGGGTTATATAGGGGGTTACAAACTATTTAAAAGTTTTGGTAGATTCGTACTAATAATAAAAATGCGAAAGCCGTCAGTCTGGTACATACCTATTTACGGCAAAACCGCTGAACCAATTTCGATGGATTTTGCAATGACGGCTATAGGATGTCTGAATTTAATAATAATAATTATAGACATAGGAAAGAGTAAGTAGTTATATAAATTTTCATAAAAAATACAAAAAAAAAATCGCTCGACTGAACAAAATTGAAGAATAATAAATATATCCGGTACTAAAACCTAGAAATTTAAGTACATGAAATTAAAACTTTAACTATACAAATATATGTATGTCCAGTAAAAACTAGGTTTAAAGATCACATTTCCATAATTGTTTTTATGTTTTAAAAGAAAAACACTCTGTATAATGTCGTATTCTAATTTCCGAAGCGCATCCCAAGCTGATTTGAATACGAAAAACTCATAATGAGTTGTAAATATCGTACAATCTGTCAAAGTAGCTTTTGCTAGTCATTGAGACTTCATGAAAATTGCGGGTTCCGTAGATGGAACAACTAAATGTTCTAAATAGAGCACACTGTATTTTCTTTAATATTATAATGTGATATATCAGTGACATATCAAGTGATATATCAAGTTCTGCCTCTTTCCCTTAAATAATATGAGACTATCCCTCCCATGAACATTAGATTTCCAAGACCGAAGTATTAAACATGCAAATGCGTTTAATCCCAAATGAAAGAGGAGTACGGAAAGAGGGGGGGGGGACATAGTAAGTAATAAAAGAACTGTAATAAATTAAGCTACTTCACGCCTATTCGAAGTCTGGTTCTGCATGTGTCGATCCCATTTACGAGCTGTTGTCAATAACCTATACCTATTCTCTTTTTTGTTGACGTAGGGTAAATCTTCATAGGTACTTACCTGACTCGTGGGCGGGAGAGGTTATGTGAGATTGTACTCACTAAAAGCTCTTCCATCCATTACAGAAAAGGGGACGGAGCACAAAAACGGAGAGGCTGCGGGATTGCTTTCGCATGCACATCCTCTACCCCTACCGTGATAACTATGCTCAATAGTCATAGATTTTAATTTTTGTTGATTGTCATAGAGCATAGTTAGATGTTATGATGATCTTTTTGTTGTTAGAACAATAGATTTTGCACCAAATTATTTTGAGAAACATTTAGTACTTAAAATTACCTACTGCAATGTCTTATCTAGTTGCGTTATTAACTAACTGCTAATTTTATGAAAAATCATTTAGCTTTAAAGCATGAAAGCTGTACCGTTTAGTTCAACCGCGGAGTTTATTTGTGTAACTAGTCTGCGGCGGTTAGACAACGACATTAGATAGAAATGAATATTTTCACTATGTGGACTGAGACGTCTTGATATTTGGTATTATTAATTAATTGGGCGATTTGTTTTAGTTTTTTTTAATAGGATGATTAGTTTTCGGTAAAGAAAGATATGAATGTCAAGACGATGATTAATCTATTTTTAGTAGAGGTAAATCTGAAATTTTATTGCAGTAAATCTCAGATGTAACCTACTTAACTACGACTTTTATACAGACTGAGTCGGGGATGTAGCAAATTCTAATCCTAAATTCGAAATCCTTATAGTTATTTTACATCGTTTCGTAAGTTGCATGAGAAAGCTGGAAGCCTTAAGTCCTAGTGCTGCAGTTTTTTTTTACGTACATATCACACAGATTGAGCTAGATCCAAAGTAAGTTCGAGACTTGTGTTATGGGATACTAACTCAACGATACTAGAGTTATAATAGATACATATATAGATACACATCCAAGACCCGGGCCAATCAGGAAAAGATCGTTTTCCGTCATGACCTGGTCGGGAATCGAACCCGGGGCTTCCACGTCGCAGGCAGGCGCGTTGACCGCTGCGCCACGGAGGTCACCGGAGTTGTTCTATAATTTCTTATAGTCCGTAAAAGCAGCAACTTCAACGTTAAATTAAAAAGTAAGCTCACAAATTACTCTACGTTTAAATTTAACCATCAAATATTGCCAGCTATAAAATAAACAAACAATTACGAAAAGTATCAAGCCGTATAAATCCATGTACAGTCGTAATCTCATTGCGGCTTTGTCGCCAGTAGCTCGGTGCGGAAGTGTTAAAATGTAATCTATTTTAAACATTTGTCGTAATAATGACGTGCGGTTGCGAACGGTTACATCGCGTTAGTGTAATTAACTCCTTGTATAATTGATGAATACTGTAGAAAATGAAGGTAATGATTGTTAAATGCTAGGATCTACCTTCCGAACCGGCGGTAGATTAAAAAAATGTAAATTTAATAAAAAATTATTTGAATTTGAATTTTGGTTTTGAATTTGAATAAAATACAATCTATTTCATTTAACTCCTTGTACAATTTACTGATAAATCTTATAAAAAGAGAAGGTAATGATTTTAAACACAATATTTTAATCATTTGCTGTGGCGCTCCCAGTAATAATGACGTGCGGTTGCGAATGGGTATATCGCGTTAGTATAATTAACTCGTATTTTAGTATAAGAAGAAGATGAGCCGAGATGGCCTAGTGGTGCGAACATGTGGATCTTAACCAAAGGTCACGGTTTCAAACCCTTGCTAGCATCGATGGATTTTCAAGTGCTAAATTTGTGTTTAAATTCATCTCGAGCTCGGCGGTGAAGGAAAACATCGTGAGAAATCTGGCGTGTTCCGAAAGAAATTCTTACACATGTATATCCACCGATCCCCAGTGGAGCAGCGTGGTGGATTAAGCTCCATGCATTCTCCCTAATAGGAGAAGAGGCCTATTCCAGCAGTGGGGTATGTACAGGCTGTGTTACGTTACGTGGGGCTGGGGTATCCGTGTACAACTCCACGTTGTACACGGAGGGTTAAAATGTAATCTATTCTAAATAATTGTCGTGGCGCTCCTCATCGCAAGAATGACGTGCGATTCAGAATTAGATCGCGTAATTAGTATAATTAACTCCTTAATGAATACTGTAAAATTTGATGTTAATGATTGTTAAAATGTAATCTATTTTAAACATTTGTCTTGGCGCTCCTTGTCGTAGTAATGACGTGCGGTTGCGAACGGTTACATCGCGTTAGTGTAATTAACTCGTAGGTACTTTAAAGTGTAAGGTGAGGTATGAGACACCTGAACGCACTTTATGCATATGTCACGTGCTTCAAAGCCGGCTCCGGATTTAATTATTTGCAATAATTACCACGGAGATGTGTATCCAGCACTGGACTGTGATTGGCCGATGACGACGACGATGTCCGAAACAACCATTTCGTGCAAGTTTCACAAACCTCTCCCATCTTTATTAAACCAACTTGATATTTTGCAGTAACATTTTCAAACAGAGATATGTCGTCAAATTTTAGTTTAACTTCAATTGCCAAAAGAAAACCGATAAAATCTACGCATACCTCAATAAAGTCATTTTAAAATTATGACCACACGCATTTAAACATCAAAAGACAATAATAAGCTGAAGTATTCCAATTCTTCTCACGGTGACCGCTAAAGATTTTACAGTGAACTTCCTAAGCCCACAACGAAACAAAAACCATTATAACTTGATCTCTCTAAAGATATTCTTTCTTAATATTTCGATGAAGGTTGTATAGAAGCTGGGTCATGTTAAGCTGGTGATGGCTGTGCTAAGAAGTTATATGTGTCATTAATATGGTTAACACCGTGGCTTTCCCGTGTGAAGCTGTTTTTAAGACGTATTGTACGTATCCGTTTAGCGTGTTATGATAAAATGATTAAGAATCGAACTTTGAGATGGATTTATTTGGAATATTGTAGTAGTGCTTTCGGTAAATCTTAATAATTTTTAGGAAAATAGATAATTTCGATTCGAAGTTTTTTTTTTGTTGCCAATAGAAAGAAATGCAGCTCAAATATATATATTTAAATTATGTATATATTATTTTCAAAGTTACGCTATAATGTACATTTGGATTGTAATGTGGCAAAAATATGGATTTAGTATGAAATATGTAGTATGTAAAATACCATTTTTAAGGCTTACTGCCTTAAAAATGGTATTTTATCAATTTGTTTTGGCCTGGTTTTAGTATTAATATAGAATTAAGATTCTTGAATATTAGACATGACATTATTATTATTACCTCTTTTACACTGACAAGAAATAATAAGATAACAAAATTACAAATAAATCTAAAAAACTCACGACACATACAGGCCCAAAGTCAACGGAAGCCGGTGCAAAAATTATATCAAATTAAAAAAGGTTACGGAATGCATTTCAATTACATTATAGGTATTCGGACCTTAATAACATCGACAAAAAGAGGTCCTTTAACCTATATCCTGATTCACCTGACATCATCCAATCAAACCTAAATTGCTTGAAAACGATCGAGGCCGAACGATTTCCAGGCGTTTTGGACTAATTACAAAAAGTTTTGGGACCTAAAAAGTTGAGGCCGCGCAGATGGTAGACAAGACTGTCGCTTAAATTTTTTACTTTTTTATATTCTAACAATTGATATACATAAATATATTTATGCGAGGGACAAAATAATTTTATGAACTTTATTGCCATGATCAAATTTTCATTTTATTTTATTCGACCTATGTACTGAAACACGTATGGTAGTCAAATGATAAGCTTAGATAAAATATACTTTTTACTCTTTTTCATTGAGAATTCAAGTATTATTCATTTATAAATGTTAAATAATTATATAAATAATATGTTATAGTTACAATATATTTTATAATTCATACGTTATTTAATATTTTAACGTTAATTTAATTTGCTTGTCATAAAATTTTAATATTTTGTAAAAAAACTACACTATATCGGGATGAAATTTGGTTACGATATGTTTAATCCACGCGACAAGTTCATAACCAAATCTTGGACTAATGTCTGCGCAGCTCAAAACACTAAAATGCAATAGATTTTTTGTGGGACAACACTTGATTGCGGGGAAAAAATCAATTACAACCGACTCGTGCCATTTAGACCGTCTTTTTTTACTAACCTAATGAAAAATTGAGTTGTATACGAACATGACTTTTATGGACTTTATATTGCAATTTCGGGTATTTTAAAAGCGTTAATAATTGAATGATGAACTTTTTTGTTATCAGTTTGACGTAAATGTCTTGGATTACTTTGTGGAGTAATGTATCGTGACTTGGTTTTATTTGCTTCATTTGCTTGTAATTTGTTATACTTCGTTCATTATAGTAATGAAAGATTAAGTAGATTATTATCTGTATCTGTTTGTTAAACGTATGGTAGACATTTATTTTGATAAGTAAATAAGTTTCAATTCATTAAGTTTTTTTCCGACTTCAGAAGTAAACTAAAAAACCAAAAATTATATTTTATTTTCTATATCATTTTGAAGTCGGTGCTAGTTGATGAAAAATTGGCGCCAACTTAAAATATTTTGTCTGCTTGGGTTCAAAGTATGAAGTTATTACACTGTAATTATTGTAAATATTTATACATCAATACTGAACCCATTATTTTAAAATTTTGTAGGTATAAAGTTAGTTAGAAGCCCAGATTTTTTTATCCCAAAAAGTGAGCTATTCTCATGGGACCAGCGGTTTTTTTACCCAGAGCGATAAACGACATCCACGCATGCGTAGTCACGGGCAAAAGCTAGTATTAAATAAAGCCGATATCCAGCTGTCTTCCAAGATAATAAATCTTAAATATAATCTAATACTGGTTCTAAATTCAGTTTGTAAGATAGGTTATACTTATTTTAATAAAACTAAACGATTTTTTGTATCTCCTAATACTATACACTAATCCTGGTTGTATTATAATATTAGGGTACATTTAATAATACTAAACGATCTAATCAGTGTATAATTTTAACGTGATGACGTGTATAGGATATTAATACTAAATAACATATAATTAGTAAATGGTTTTGTAACTTGATTAATGATAAAAAACAACCCATGATATTTGCTACTGGTTGGGTCGAAATTGATATTTAAAATTTTCCTTAACTTGTTTTCATCAAAATTTTTAGACAATCTAACAAAAAACCGATTAAGGTGTAATACCAGAAACTTCTAAATTAATATAATAACGGCTTTGGGATTATTTTACGAAATAAGGTTTGTTAATATTTTTAATAGTATTTTTGTTATTATTAATCTAAAATAGCTTTAATAGGCAGGTACCTACTATGTATAATGACAAAGCAAATATTTTTGTTAACTTTTGTATAAGTAAATAAGTTTTTTAATATTTTACCTTATTAAAAGTATTTATCAATTCTATTTATCAACCTATGCACATAGGTTAGACTAAAAACCTTATACGAAAATTATATTATAGCTCAATTGTTTTTTTACATTCATTATTTAGGCAAAACATTTTTCTAAATGTGTATAATTTGTACAACATCTCGCTTGAGAATACTAAACGAACGAGAAAGGAAACATAAAAATAAAACAGTCCACGAAAAACTGGCCATAAACAAAAAAAAAAAAAAAAATCGTTTAAAAAAATTAGACGCCGAGCATTCAAAACGTTGTACTCCAATCCAAATTCGAAATTCGAAATCGTATCGCGTCCTGACGTTTCCTCTACGTGCCGTTTCCGCTCCGCGCATGCGCACAACGAATCCCTAATCGCGCGCTTTTACATTATTTTTTTTATATTTTTTTTCTCTGTGGCACCGATGCCTGGAGGATACACTTTTTTTTCTATAGTTTCCAACTATGCTATGTGTATCCTGTTCTTTTGATTGATGGCAAGCAGATAGTCCGTGGAAGGTCCCATTATGAGGTGCAGGTCGTGTTGATAAATTAGTGCGTTGTATTCGAGCCGCGTCCGCCATTTTGGTTTTCGTCGCATCGATGTTATGTTTTCGTTATTTTTAGGCTTGAATTGTAATTAGTTTATACAATAAAATATTTTTGTAAAGCTCATGTTTTTATTTTATTTTATATGTTTGTAGATATTAAACTAAAATTAATTTACAATCATAATTATGTACATTATTTATCGATGTTTTGATGCATTATTTATATGTAGTCTGTGAATACATTATTCTATCTCTTATTTTCAATGAAACAAACAAACAATAAACCTTTTTTTCGCCAGATAAATGCAAAGGTATCATATTGTAAAAAAAATCTAACTTTTTTATATTTAAAAATATATAATTATAATCTATGAGCCGCTTCTATTCATAGACTAACCTGTAGACTCTTTAATATGTAACACGTCCATGATTGACCGTTGACTGATGACTTCATAGTGTTCGCGTCGTATCAATATGTAAATGAGTTTTTATATACTTGTTACTTGTTATTGTTGCTATGACTTAACGTATGTAATGTCTAATTTTATATAATGCTTTTAAAATAATAATAAACGTAACGTAACACAGCCTGTACATATCCCACTGCTGGGCATAGGCCTCTTCTCCGATTAGGGAGAAGGTTATGGAGCTTAATCCACCACGCTGCTCCACTGCGGATTGGTGGATATACATGTGTCAGAATTT